>JABRWK010000175.1:0-52853 GCA_013372445.1 Hypothenemus hampei | reverse complement strand
CGGCCCGTCTTGCGGTTCATTAAGTTTACAAAACCATCTCTTGAAAGAAAAGCAGATGGCCCCTCGTGATGGTTGAATTTTTATTAGTTCTTTGCACGATAATTTCCGACGATTAATCAGGGACTGGGACATTTTTTGTTTTAATATGCTGCTATTTTTCCAGCTGTTTCCAATTTGCCAGTATAATTGGCGTCATAAATTCGTGGCCAATCAAAACCTCTCTGAGATCTAAATTTGTGCAACAGAGAACAAACAAAGTAAATTATTTTGTATTGCACCGCAATATTTTATTAAAATTGGCAAGGGATTTTGGAATGCCTATGTTTTTAACCAGGAAAAAAAGGCTTTTGATCATTTTTCCACGGACAATATTTATGTCAATCGGGCAGTAAAGTAACTTGGATTGCCACGAAAAAGATTGTTTTTTCGATGGTAATCTATGTTTCCAAAAATACCGATGTGTATCAATGCCAATGACAATTTTTTTTTAGAAGGTAAAAGAAAAATTGTAGCGTTATTGGCACAGGTTTATGTCATAGATGTCGACCAATCTGATGTCATAACTCTAGAATTTTAACATAGTTTTTGGCAAGTATTCATGTCATGTAACGATGATATCACATTAGTTCAAGATTTAAACTAAACCTTTTTCACAGAAATGAGGAAAAAGAGACAATTTTCTACGGGAAAAATTAAACTTCTACGTGAAAATCCAAAGAAAATCCTAGGAAAAACTTTGATTGATGGCTTCCGAATTTTATCAGTTGATTAGTTAAATGCCCTTTAACTGAGATGAAGATAAACGATTTTGTAGCTTTTTTTCTTCAATTTCTTATTAGATTTAGTGTTTTCTTTAACAGTTTTATTTCTAAATTTTTGCATTTCACTTAACTGTTTTCCAGTTCCTTTTCATTTGTCTTGTTTTTTCGATTGTGATAAATGCACGACTTTAAATTAAAAAGAATATACGTAGGTGACTCCAAAAGTTTTCAGTTTTAGGCTTAATTACGTTTAAAAGGTCTGATTTGCGTCTTGTCTTTACCGCATTACCGGTGATGATACAGTATTTGCATTTTTGGAACAAAGTACAACAAGAAACAGTTTCGAAAAAGCGTCTACATTGAAAAAAAAGGATTTTGAAAGCATTTCTGGAATAACTAGCCATATGTCTTCGTTTACAGATGTAACGTTGGATGGCGCGAATAGCGACAAGAACTCTTTACCACCGGACGATTCCAGTCTGAAAGACTCATACGCAGAGAACAGTATTAGTAAATCTCCAGGTCGCATTGATATTTTACCTCCACCACATTCGAATAATAACAACAGCTCGAGGAAATCACCATTGGTAAGATTTTTGTTTTTTAGTTTGCGACATATTATTTTTCGCTTCGTTTATTAATGATTCTTTTCCAAAACGACAATCAAAGAACGAAACTTTGGACGATCCAGGCTCGTTTAATGGTCGTGTCCTGGCACATGTCCAAACTGGGAAAAAAGCTGGTTTTAATGATTCATTAAAGTGGAAAACAAATAGAATTGTAGGGCGGCCGGCGATTTTAATTAAATCAAAAAAGGGGGGAGAGATTTTCTTATAAAAGACGGATGGGTATTACACGCAGGCCTATGGCTCGAAACTCGATTAAGCTTCTATTCGTGGAGTAGTAACAGTTTGAAACTTTGCGCCTCGAACAAAAAGGAGATTAAAACCAAATTGTAATTTATTGGGGAATAATTGGCGAATGAATCACGCCTACAGACCAGCCCGGACTTTAAGAGCGATTTATCATCTTGAGCTAGATTTACTAAAATATACACATATATATTGTACATATAAGTATATGGATCTCTTTTAGCATGCGGAAACTTATGCATCACCAAACAGCGACAGCTCTCTAAAAGGAAACACGAACCCTCCTCCTCCTTTACTACCTCCACCTGGAAGTGCTTTATCTGCACACCACGAAATTCAACTACTACGCGAACAGTTGGAACAGCAAAGACAGCAAACTCAAGCTGCAGTTGCGCAACTGCAACTTGTTAGGGAACAAATGCAAGCTGAACAGGTACAAAATTTACTTTGTTTTCCTTTATTTTACATCAATGGAACGATTTTCTTTACAGACAGCGCGAATGGAAGCGCAGGCCCGCACCCACCAACTCCTCGTGCACAATAAGGAACTATTGGATCATATCGCCGCATTGGTGGCACATTTTCCACAAGACAAACCGGAGCATCAATCTAGTCCTCCTCATATGACCATGCCTCAGGTATTTGAAAATGCATCTATTCAGTGGCATGATAATTGTTGCTTCCAAATAAAATATTACTCTCTCTTTTTTGACAGCTAATGTTCTTAATTGTCTTTCACGCAAGATTAATGAATAATTCTTATCGAATCGTGAAAACCAGCCTGACTCGAGATTGCCCATTAAACAGCTGTATGCCGTTATATTGCCATTTTTTACCTATTGCACACCAAGAAGAAGTGTTCAGACTTGCATCGAGTTGTATTTTAAACGCGAACCCCGTTTGCTGCTTTAGTTTTATTTAACTTTTCTATCGTTGCCAAAACTCTCTCAATAGGCTCGGCTATTTTATAACCGAGCAATTGTGTGCCCTTTGTGTGTGCCTGTGACAACAATAACCCTTTCAAGCTGCTGCTTAGGTAAATAGCGCTGTTAATCAACAACCTTTTAATACATAGATCAACTCAAACTGAAACAATTGTCATTTTAGCCGATGCAACAGACCAAGGAGCAAAAACCAGAATTGCCTCAACTAGATCCTAATTTGGTACTGCAAGCTTTGGGACTTTCAATGGATAACAGATCAGCAACAGTCCCATGTCAATCGCCATTAAGAACCACATTCAATTCCCCAGGAGCGGGCATTTTCAGATTTTCCTATCCTCCAAGTCCCTTTCAGGATACCAGTCTTGAAGCTCAATTACGTATGCAAGCACTAAGCTATCCACCTCTGTCCCCGACGTATGCATTTGGATATCCTCAGCTGCCGTACTTGAGTCAGAGCTTATACAACTTTCCAGTGCAAAACAGCCAGTTTGGAGCTTATGCCACGTTGCCTAGAAACTATTCTAATATAGAAAATCCAAGAACGTCAAGACATAGCGAACCAAGACAAATTCCGTCTTTATACACAATGAAAGAGGAAAGGGTGAAGGAAGACCCCATAATATCAGGAATGAATAAAAAGTTTTCTACAGGGCCGGGTTGCCAATTATCAGTACCCACATTGCAACGTAGAGCTTCTTCAATTAATTTACCAGAGATGGTGAATAATTGCGACAACCATCGAGGATTTAATGTGAATTCGCCAAACGAGAACAGTGGGGAAACACAATTTATTAAACCGTTGTCTCAAGTCGGCACTTTAACTACTACAGATTCTGAAGGTCGAGTGCGAGTAATCGTGCCAGTGCCTTCGGAAGAGGGTGATATCTTATCGAATTTACGAATCAGCGATGAGCTGAGATTAATGAACGGACCTGGAATTTGTCGATCAGCCAGTGAACGAGTTCCAAATAAGAGCGAGCTTTTATCTCAAGTTGAGAGAACCATGTGGGCCAGACATACTACCAAATAAATTTTTCATGGTCTATTGTAGTACGTGGTCTAATTTTTGTTTATAGGTTAACTATTAAGAGCATTTACGATGCCATTTTTTTATGACGAAACATTTTCTAAATAATAGTTGTTTGTTATTGTTAGCAGTAAGTCTGTGTTGTGTAAATATTGAATAATTTTCATTTTGTTTATTTAATAAAAAAAACAGTATTTATTTATTAAAAAAACAAAAGCGTACAGGAGTTATTATTGGTTGATTTTTCCTTTGCTGTAGACTGAAATAAACTTGTATTTTCATTGAATTGTCAGTTGTTTTCTCTGTTTAATTCATAGAGATTCATTTCTGCATCCATGAATTTGCCATATACACACCACTACTCACAGCCCCGTAATCCTGCCTCAACACAAATCAAATAACTACCTACTACATTGTTTCCTAGAGCTCCAATTGTTGTTAACTAAGCGGTAACGTGGCATGTTTTAACTAGAAATTCGACCACGTAAAGCGGATTCCCGTTTATTGTCTCAATGTTCGGAATTATTTGGCAATTTTCGCGTATATATACAGGATTACATAAAATTATGATTATAATGTTCTTTTTCAGTTGTCATCTGCTGCAAAAGTGGAACGTTGGTTCGAACTGTTGGAACCATTATCGATCTCTCGGCCAGAAAGTGGATTCGTTTCCTGTCAAGATAACGAGTTCGATGATGAGAAAGAGATTTTAGAAGGTACCAGAAATCTACTATCGAAATTGAGTGCACGCAAACAAAGGAAATTGCTCGGTTTGAAATTAGGAAAGGTGACCACTTTCTGACGAATAAAGAACACTTTAGGTAGACTTTTCGATAGGTTTAGACGTAGTAGTAGACATTAGATAATCGATAGATGTTTTTTGTGCCAAAATTTTGGACGCCCATGTTTCTCTAAAATTAGGAAAAGAGAGGAAAATATTTTATAATTATTGTTATGAATAATTATAATTATATTTTTTTTAGGGTGTAGTATGTATATTAGTAGAGTCAATTATGTGAATTAGGCTCGTTAACACTAAATCAAGTCTATTTAATGTTGATACGAAAGCCAGAAATGTTAAATTTACATCAATAACATCTGGACTCAAACTCAAACTGGACAATTAGGATAGACTAGTGGTCGGTAACGCATCGGTAAGAAAAAAGTGGCACAGTACCGACTCTCAATTAGATTTTCTTCAAAATGTCACATTTCCATAAACCGATAACCGAACCGATTGAACTACACTAATCCTGTATTGCCAGTTTACCGAAGGCTGATCTGATCAAATGATATTCTATTTCCGTATAATCAACACTAACATGTTCAATAGTTATAAATTAGTTTAATTTTTTATTTATTTTTCATTCTAATATAAGTTTCATATTTTGTGTGACTGATTAAACTAATTCCCATTTCAGTTTAAACTGAGTGTCATAAAAATTAAAGATATCTTGCATTAAAATGGCATTTTATTTCTTCGTTATTCAGCTTTTAGTCAGTCGATACGATTCAAAAGACCAAAACCTTATTGTTACCCTGTAAGACTATCTCGTTTCCAATCAGGATTGCGCTCCTGATAACTAAACCGATTTCCCTTTATGGGTTCCTGTTAAAAGAAAAAGACCTTAATAAAGTTGGAAAAGCTTTTTAGACATAACATTTCTTGCACAAATGCAATAGAAGTCAGCAGTGACGACAGAGTAGGAAACGTCGTCTGTTTAGCATTTGAAACAACATTATAATCACATCGCCTCAGATTCTAGAAATATCGGTTTTTTAATGAAATCATCGTATGTATATGGATAGTTTTTTAACTTAATCAGTTTGCAATTCTGCATGATTTGGAAAAATTGGAATAAATCGTACAACTAAACTGCTCATTCGTTGTGAAATCGTTATAGAAGAAAAACTATTGGTGATTGTAATTCGACTCTGTGTCTAAAAATTGAAGAAAACCACAAAGTTTACAAGTATTGTGCAGGATGGTCTGACGAGTGGTTAATAGAATAAAAAAACATTTTCCCATGTGAGTCTTTAATCCAAATAACGTTAAGTTTTTAAAAAGAGTTTGAAATTTTTAAATTCGCATCATTTCCTGGTTGTCGAGTCTGCGCATAAAAATGCCTAAACAGTTCTATTGCATTGCAATTGCGAAGTTGTACGTACACAAACTTGTCTACCGTTTGGTTTGTACGCAAAACTCCACTCTATCAGTCTTTTGGGAATTTGTCAAATCTCATTCAGTTCATGCAGAACGTGCAACTAGTCGTCCACATGTAAAGTTTTATTCGACAAACCTAAAATAATCATATAACATTGATGACAAAACATTGTATTTTTGATAGCCTTAGGAGAAACCTTCAGTAACTCACAGTTCCCTTAATTTAATAAATTGTTCAGTTTATCTTGACAAAAGAGGGTCTAAAGAAACGATCTTAAAAGGGTCGAAAATGACATTACGTATATTTAAAGAAAACACCATGTATCCGAAGCTCTTTATAAAATACCTTGTATATGATGGAGTTAAAAATAACTGAACTAAAAAACGAGTTAATTAACAGGAAACGACAAGACGTATGGAAAAGCCATTGCGGAGCCATTAATAAAGGACAAACTGCACACACACACTACTACCCTATACTCTGACAGGTGTGGCTCTTTACTCCCCCAGAACTAATCCCGTTAACGACTCATCATATGGATTTTGACCTGGGGATAATTTCTGGTTTTCCTCGTTTCGAACAATAATTACCAGTTAGTGTTTTCAACTCAATTACGAGCTAGTGTTGTCGCGCTTGACAAAAATGGAATCGTCTTGGAGAATCCTGAGGGATTCTAAACGGCATCAGCGAATAAGTGAAGGACCAGTTAAAGACGTTCCCACGGGAATTTTACGATTGCATGCCGGTAAATCTAAGGGACTGGAAGAGCTCTGGGGCGACTTTAAATTCAATCAGGTAATCAAGTTTGGACCAAATTTGTTTATTTATTTTTAGGGAATCAGGATCCCCGGGAGACTCAATCCCAATAAAAATAAATTATTTTCTTTCCACATACGTACATAGATTCGACGCCATCACGCTATTGTCTCCATTAATAATAATCAAGTCGGGGACCTTCCCGGGGTGTGTCCCAATTAGTTCACATACTGGGCTCATTTCTTTTTATTTATTAAACTCGCCCTGTAACCCCTCGCCCCCCTCTTGTCGGTTCTGGAACGAGTCCTCGGAGAAATTTAAAAGGAATTCCAAAAATTTTCTATATGTGTGCAAAAAAAAACCAACTTTGCTAGTATAAAAACCGCATTCGTTCTCGAACAGTCCCTCTGCGTTAATGTAATTGTTGTTCCATTTTTTCAAATTAAAACTACTGCCTTCGTTAATTTGTGTGCAAAAGGGAATATTACGAAAGCATAAAAAAGTGTATCTAGTAATCTTGCAGGTAGTAAATTACAAGGAAGAACATGACATTTTTGATCGATGACCGTGTTACGTCAGCAAAGTGATAAAACGACTTGCAGGCAGCAAAGAACAAATCTATTAGTTTTCATAAAACTCCGGTGGAATATGGTTTAAAATTGTTTTTATGGCATGTGACATAGAAAAACGGTCGTTTACTAAAATATTGCACGTGCATTTCCTCAAGTCAATCTTTAATTTAACAGTCCAATACAGAGTGAGCAAAAAATGTTTCACACAAAAGAAACATGTGTCTTATCTTGGTGAGTTATGACAGACCATTAGTAATGGATCATTTTTGAGGGTAATTTAACACAAAAGAAACAGAAATAAGGTGCGGCCTAAAGATGCGTGCTCGAAGTCTTTTCCGATTAAATTATAACCCTTCATTTTGTATTTACACCCTCTAAATGGCCCCTGCCGTGATATAAGAAATATGTAGAAGGTTAGTTTCTGGTTAGTAATGGTCTTGTTCGCGACAAGGAAAATTTCCTCTTTTTTGTTTTTTCTTTTTAGAAAAGAACACTTTCGCCTCAGTCTTCTGTGTCCGTCTCGTTTGCTCCTTTAGATCCGATTGAGGAAGTTGCAACTATGCAAGAACAATTGCAACTACAAGAGTTTCCAGGTAAGTTTTTTTTAATAAAATTAACTAGACCTTCATCAAAACAAATGTTAACTGGATGATGTTAAGTCAAGACTGTAAGACAGAGAAAGTTATTGTTACAATTAAGTGGCACTTCTCTTGATCAAATCACCTACTCTTGGGGTTTCTCAGGAAAATGACCATCTGTGTGTTTGTTGTTTTTTTTTAATCGGACTTAATGTATGTTTTCTAGAAGTTCGGGTAGTTTTCTCACTTTTTTATTCTTTGAGACTCATGTTCCTGCACTCTTCATGTCTTTCAACTGTGCAATTTTCATTTAAGTAGAATGCTATTTTTTATAAATGAAATACGATTACGTGCATAGAAGCAATCCTAATTTTTCCAAAGTGTTCCCTCGAGATAAAGAAAATCTATAAAAAAAAGCCACAAACACGAACAACCCACAGTTAAATTCTTGTTAATCTTTCTCTATATTCAACGTAAATAAAAAGCATGAACCATTTATCCGTTCAATTTTGTCAAGATGTCAACAGCGATTCGGACGAAGACGATTACTCGGCGAGTGCCAAAGCCATTATCGAACGACGGGCTTCGACTCGACGTTCGAAAAAACAAAGCCGTAGAACTAGCAGTCCATTTATTTCTGGAGAGATTACTGGCCCGGAACGGCGACGATCCTCTGTATTCACTACAAGTTCCGGCGAGTAAGTATATTTTCAACAAAAACGAAATTTCTAATCAGAAATGAGACACAATTTTAAGTACGGCCATTACTGTTGACGAGAACGCGGAAGTGACTCAAGATGTTATATTTGAAAATATTAAATTACATAAGGAAGTTTTGAACAATGTGAAAATGCAACCGTGGAATATGAGGAAAAAGCTGAAACTGGTCGTTCAAGCGAAATCATACATTAAGAAACATGAGGGCCAGTTGCAAGAACGACTCGCTCAAAGTCATTCCACCAAAGATATGTTGGCACGATGGAATATCGTTTTAATCAAGGTCAGCAGGTTCATGTACTTACATTCCCGTATTAATATTTCATTTCTTGCACCGTTACTTTATTTAAATTGGTATTGATATTGACAGAAATGGCAAAAATGGAAACGAGAATTGACCAATATGTCCATGTGGTTTATACCTTGGGAATTGAAAATCAAAGAAATTGAATCACATTTTGGATCAGTGGTGGCCTCTTACTTCATTTTTTTGAGATGGCTCTTTTGGGTGAACATTGTTATTTCAGCGACCATGATATCATTTGTCACGATACCCGAGGTAGGTGATGTTTAGCTGAAAAAAACACGAAATTGTGATAAAATATAAAACTTTATTTAAGTGTAGCTGTCCTTAATTGTCGTTACAGTTCTGATGTAATCTTTATATTCCTCATTGGTCTCTATATAATATGTTCCGTGAGGAAAATGTTTGTTAGCTAATATTCCCATTGGATACGTTTCAAGCTCTTCTACATTCGAACTACGTTTGTAATCTTTATAAAAATAAGATTGAAACAACATAGGATTCCTTATTGACGCTGTCCAATATTCCACAGCTCGCATATGGCTACAAATCCCTTGAAAATTTCATTACAATAAACAAATTATCTGTCTGGAAAATAAAATTATTTTACAAAGACTGCATCCGGGCTGTTTCTCGCCTCCATTAGGATAATAATCCAGGTGTCCTGCGGGAGTAATCATTGCGATTCGGCCTCCATTCGTATGAATTACGTCAACAAAATCAGCGTCTGAAGGATCGAGGACTTCGTCCAGATATTCCATATGGGGCCATTCGAATAAAGGGCCGGCAGGGTCCAATCCTGTGATTCTCTCAATTTTTTCTTTGGACATTTGTTGAATTTTTAAACCGGCATAGCCAGCAATATGCGCACCCATACTATGTCCGATTAAGTGAACAGCAGATGCATTTAAACCGGCAAATCTTAAAAAGAAAATTTCAAATATAATTCGTGGAACAATTTTAGGCAAAATTACAGTTTTAAAGTGAAAACCATTTGTGCGAGCTGTTTAGCAACAACGGGCGTATGAACGCGAGCTTCAATGTAAACGACGTGCGATAAGGGTGCCCAATCAACCACTATTATGTTCCATTGTTTTGTGTTGGCCATAGCTTGAAACAATCCATATTTGGTAAACTTAACGTGTTAAATGTGGCAAGTCAATTTACCTTCACGCATTTCCGTCAGCCATGGTACATCTTTGTGATGCGACCAGCCATGTATTAAAAATTTCGTTTTCAAATTACGATCGTATCTAGATAAGGCAATCGATTTTGGATCGTTGACAAGAAGTAAATTTGGATCTGAAAGGTTTTCGCTACGGGAATTTAATGGTTTTTGAATCAATGCATTTTAATTACTTACTAATTGTACAAATAGAAGCTAACTTGACTCTCCGGTGGAACATAATTATACAATTTACCTGGATCGATTAATGGATACAAGAAGTTCTGGCATCGTTCAGTAAAACACAACAACAACAACAACGGTGTTAGAATTAGAGAAACTTGAAACTTCATAGTTAGAAAATGTGTGTTAACAAAATGTATAATTATGCATTTTACACGTGAAAATGCTGAATTTGCGGAATGCTTTAACGCATGTTTACCGTTTGATTTGATATATTTTTTTTTAATTTTTACTTAGATTATTATTGCGGACACTGAGTCAGTGAAAGACAGGAAATTCGTCCTACCAGAGGATAAATATAGTGCAACGAATTTTCTCACTTTATGGGAATTTCAAGGAGTCGTCAAGTATTCTCCATTATTTTATGGATGGTACACTAATAGAGATTACAATGGTTCAACTAATTTTGCCAGTTTCAAGGGAAATCATCATAAAGGATACTGGTTACCATTTGCTTACTTTATTACCGGACTGGTAGTCTATGCATACAGTTTCTTTGCCATTTTAAGAAAGTACGTATTTATGTCCCTTCACGAAATACCCCCATATTCTCCATAACATTAATTTAGAATGGCAGAAAATTCCCGCATGTCTAAACTGTCGGAAAAAGATGACGAATGCATTTTCTCATGGAAACTGTTCACCGCATGGGATTACATGATCGGCAATGCGGAAACAGCACACAATAGAATGGCCTCCATTGTAATGGGATTCAAGGAAGCTCTGTTGGAAGAGGCTGAAAAAAAACGAGAGTCCCGCAAGTAAAAGAAATAAAAAATAAAATTTAATAGCTGTCATCTGGGTATTCGCTGAGTTTCAGTTGGAGAATTATAGGTTTTCGAGTTCTGGTGAACATTATCGTACTGGGATTACTTTCTTGTTCGGCATTTGCCGTAGTCATAGTTGTGAAGAGGTCAACTGAAGCGGAAGCGAAAAGTACTCTATGGAGGACAAACGAAGTTACTGTCGTGATTAATTTTATCACATACGTTTTCCCAATGCTTTTTGAAGTTTTGGGTTATTTCGAACAGTACCATCCTAGAATGCAATTGAGAACCCAATTAGGAAGGTGAAAGTTACATATTTCTTTTTATTTATTTTTTTAATAACTCAGAGAATTTCAGAATAATGGTGTTGAATCTTTTAAATCTTTATGCTCTAATTATCACTCTATTCTTTAACATTCGCGAAATGACGACTACCTTGAATACATTCAAAACTAATTTAACAAAATTGCAATCAACAGATGTAGTTTTGTACAGTTTAACATCACCCACTTCAGATAAATTCACTAATTTTTCAGACTGCTTTTGCAATGAGAGTGCCATTTCTTCAAAAATTTATTCTTTAGATATGTCAAGTTTAGCAGAAGACTTATCAACCATTTCTTTACCAACTATTACAACCATAATTAATAATTATTTTACGTCAAATTTCAGTTTTCAGTCTGAACAATATGAAAATGTTACTTTGACCTCTTACATAGACAACATTACAGAATATTTCCAATTAAACACGTCCAGTAATTCAATATTCAATGCCACAGATTCATTGTCCTTTAATGATTTGACCAATTTTTTTAACGATTATTTGGCATATTTACTGTTACCTTTTAACATTTCGGATGATTCCACTGACAATTCTACCACCATGAGATTTAATGAATCAATAACCACAGAAAATTCAACTTTCGAGTATTTCAAAACAACTCTTTTACCTTTACTTAACTCCACACAAGTCGCTGAAGAATACGAAGAAAGGTTTGATACCGAGCTTCGAACTTTTTTTGAAGAGATTTCCAGTACTATTTCAAGTTTACCCAATCTTTTAAATAGTACTGATAGTAGTACAGAAAAAACTGCATCAAGCGAACATTGGTCTTGTCAGCGTTATTGCAAAGAATTCAATGGGCACATTTTGAGTACAACACCTACTAATCTGGATGAAATTGAAAGTAAAAAAGGATTAAGTTACGAAATGAAATCTAAGTTGAGAAGCCTTTGTTGGGAAACGATGTTTGGCCAAGAACTGATTAGACTCACTTTAATGGATTTAATCGTGACTGGACTGGTGACTTTACTGATCGATTTCTTCAGGTAAAGGCCATAACATTATAGAGAAGACACCTAATTTCATGTTTTTAGAGGTATTTTTGTGAGGGTGATGAATAAATGCTGGTGCTGGGATCTGGAAAAAAAGTTTCCCCAATATGGAGAATTCAAAGTAGCAGAAAATATTCTTCACTTAGGTAAAGAATGTGAAATTCTTAAGTTAAAAAATTACAAATTAATCAATTCAAATATCTAGTTAACAATCAAGGAATGGTATGGATGGGAATGTTTTTTTCACCAGGCCTGGTTGCACTGAATGTTATCAAACTTTATATCCTCATGTACTTAAGAGCCTGGGCAGTACTAACCTGCAATGTACCACATGAAATAATATTTCGCGCCTCCAGGTGGAGTTTCAATCATTTTTGTAATAATTACTACAAAGAAACTTTTCAGATCCAACAACTTTTACTATGCCCTATTGTTGTTAATGCTTTTACTTTGTGTGGGTCCTGTAGGATATACTGTTGTCTGGATAGAACCATCTTGGCATTGTGGACCTTTTTCTGGATCTCAGAGAATCTTTCACATTTTCACTAACAGTATCAAGACCAATGTTCCAAGTAAAGTGTATGATGTTTTGGATTACATTGCCTCTCCTGGAGTTGTGATACCACTTCTTCTATTGTTAATATTGATAATTTATTATTTGGTGTCTTTAACTGGTGCATTAAGGGAAGCCAATAATGATCTCAAGGTAACTGCTTAACAAAATTCAAGAAAAAATATTGAATAGATATTAAATTTATATGTATAGGTGCAACTGCGTAGAGAAAGAACCGTAGAACGAAGAAAAATGTTTCAATTGGCCGATCGAAGAAGAAGAGGTGGTTCTGGAGAATCAACGGATCAAACACCGTTCTCTAAGTGGAAAAAATTGTTAAGTAATTTGCCCAGCAATGCACACCAAGAATCTGAAGACATAGTGCATAGTCAACATGAAGAAGATGAAATTGAACATGCAGTAGAAAATAAAGGAAAAAGTATGGTTATTTTTATGAAAATCAATAATTTAATTTGCCCTTGTAGTTTCCTTTACTAGATTAATAAAAAAACAATGGGAAAGGCGTCTACATCCGATGAAGAAGATGCTACGGATACTGAACAACACGATTCTCTGCCCTATGAAAACGAGCATTCAAAAAAACTGCTTCTGATGAATCGTCCGACTTTCCGATGTTGCAAAATATCGTAAGCAAATNGTATTACAGGTAATTTGAAAATTAAGCCATAGTAAATTTCCTGTATTATTTAACTTTAAAATGGCAACATTGATTTTACACTTTAGCGCCACCTGCCGCGACACTTATGGACTACCAGATACAAATGATGCAGAACCAGGTAAAGAAACCAGAGCTTTATGCACGTCCGAGTACTCGGACATATCGCCACTGCGGGGCGGTAAAGTCGCTTTCGGTACCCTCGAAGGACGTCCTTCGGCGGAAAATTTTGAAAACAGTACAGAACTACAGGTAGAAAACACGTTAAAATATCCAGAGATTTTAGAAATAGAAACAATTTTAGGAATTTGTGACAGCCACTGAAATTATGATCACTCTGGATAAGCTCAATACATTTAGAGATGAAATATTCCAGGATCGAGCGGTATTGCGGTCGTATTATTATGCAATTGCCGATATAGCAGTTGGGGCTCGTTGTAAATGTAATGGGCATGCGTCGGAATGTGTGCCATACACGAACGGAGATTACAGGAAAATTTGTAAATGCGAGCATAATACAGCAGGACTGGACTGCGAGAAATGTTTGCCCTTTTTTAATGACGCACCATGGGCTACAGCTACCTCTTATGACGCTAATGAATGTAAACGTGAGTTATATTTTTGTGATTTTAAATTGAAAATATTTACGTATTTAAATTAAGCGGCACAGTGTGAGACGTCAATTAGTCGAAGAACGTAAAGGATTTATGGATTTGTCCAAATAATTAATAGCCCGATAACGGGGGCAATTAGCCACGGTACCGCCTTTCCTTTTACGGACACCATATTGTCAGTACCACTTTGCGGTACCACCAAAGCGTGTCGCGCTAACACAACGCAAAAAAAAAACAAGAATCGCCTAAGTGTCTTCTAATACTGACAAATTTCCCATCGTAAAGACTTTTGATGAGCGAAGCTTTTATTTGCATTGCGCCAATTCCGCCTACGATCAACTTATTAGAAGAGCAATTTAAAAGAGCACCATGTTTATTCTGGGCATGGTGCCCCCACGGAAGATACCCGGGTACCGCGAGAAGGTACCCGATGGTGAGTCAGTGTGTTTATCGTCTTGTCGCGAGCGTTATCCTCGAGGTGTTCTTTCTATTGCTCAATTTACTCAAAAATTTCTAATTTATTGTCATTTATTTGACGATCTTCATTGTTCTGTTTTGAAAACTCGGGTAAGAATTTCATAAAATTTATTTTCTTTTGTCATTTTTCTATTATGAGAAACGTAACGAGCTAACTGTAGTTCGTTTCCACATAATTGACTTGATTTTATCACATCTTCTTCGTCTATTATAACGCCTTTTTTCTTCGTGCGCGTTCCTGATTATAAATTAGTATTAACGTCATCATGCGAAGAAATTAAATACTGCATATATCACATCATTTTTGTGAAAAAATCGGATTCATTATGGGTTTAAATTTTGAATAAAGGGAGCACCTCTTTCGATTCGGGGTACCTACTTGTTTACGTCACAATGGATAGTTAAAATAATGATGCATGTGGAAGGGCAATTGGTTTGAAAAAATCCTATTAAAACACACTCATTGGGTGTGGTTTTAAAATGATTTCAAGATTTTTCTATTGAAATGATGATCACCTGGAGAGTCACTTTGTCGTTGTTGACTTTTGTCCTGGTTCGCGACAGTGCTGGTACCGACTGGGATGGAATCACGCCTTGGTTCACCGGATCACGTAAGTACCTCTAGCTGGTTTTACCGTTGATATCGTTTTTATATTATTATTAGCCTCATTATACAGGGTATGGCGCGGGCACTAATCAAATAAAGAGTTTTTTTTTTTAATAAAAATCCTCTCTCGGTCTTCAAAAGCTTTACGTCCAATTTAGACTGGGAAAGAAGCTTTTACCAGCAACGCAATAAATAAAACATCAACTTAATAATATGTTAATATTCTATTAAAACGTGCATTCCTTTTTTAGCTTTAAAATATAATAGATAGACAGATACGCATATTGAAATGGAAAATCGTATAGGCAAAGCGCATTAAACGTACCGACATTCGAAATAGATCGATTTTAGATCGAGATAATTTCGTTTTTATATAACATTTAACGGTAAAAAGGTCGATTTCGTTTGTGTTTTAAACTCGAGATCGACGAACTAAAAAAAAAAAAAACCCAAAGAAGTCAGTCAGCGGGAACTTCTTTCCAAATATCGGCATCATTAGCGTTGTCCAAGAAAAAATTCTCAAACAATGTGCTGATCGACGCTAAAGGCGCATAACAAGCCCGGTTCCCATCATATACAGGGTGAACATAGTAAAATAGCAAAACAAAATATTTTAGCTAAAATACAGGATGTATATAATATTGTGAACTTCAACGCCATATTTTTAAAATTTACAAAACAAAGAAAATCTTTGTAATATTTATGAATCCCGAAATTTTTAACCTTTAAACTAGCAACACCCTGTATATAGGTACGCTAAATGGAGCGTCATTATATACACGGTGGTTTATGCTGAGTGTAACGTATTTTGACAATTTGTGGAAGTAATTTTGAATAAAAATTTTATACGAACCTATTTAGGTCCTAGATATAATATGTACAGAGTGGTCCAATTTAAAATAACAATGAATTTCATTTATATCTCGGAAATTGTCAATTTTAAAGAACGTCCAAGTAGGTCAATGACTTATACATACATATATTAAAAAATTTAAACGAAACAATTTTTACCTTTTCAATACAATACCAGACACTTGAAATACGAGGATAACGCAAAACGCACTTTCATAATCGCCTTGTACATCAAAAATAAAATTTGATAAAGAAAATCTATTTGCGACATCTTTTATTTTACGCAAAAATAATAGTCTTACAAACTACGAGAGGAGACTCTATGGGAAGGTTACGCTATGCTTTAGATTTATGTTATCTTGTCTTCTTTTTAATTTTTCTTATTGTTAGTTCTACAACTAAATAATGCAGAACCTAAATTGATATAACATTTTTATATCAAATTACTTCCAGGACAAATATTCAGAGTCCATTGTATTCATTATAAATCACCCTATCCACATCGGAAAAACGCACAATGGTTTCTATTTCAAGAGGAAACGTTATCAATAGCCGCATTTTACATAGTAGGCCTAATGCCTTGATTTAAGTTTCCTCTTTATCTTAATTCAGTTAATGTTTCGCATTCTCGTTAACACGGTTCGCACTGTAAAATATAAAATTAACGCCCCTTTAATCATGATTGAAACATGTTCACCAACTCATTGTCAATTACGGATCAAGATTTACGGATATGTATTCGAATAAAATTAAAGACAGGATCAACAAAAACGGTTTCTTCATTCAGATATCTTCAGAAAGCGCAAAGCAATTACAAATGGCCATAAGAAATCTTAAAATAAACACAGGTAATTTGCCTGTTACCTTGTAATTTACAATTGCAGCACTGGCTTCGGCCGTATCTGGCGCCTGAATAAACGTAATTACAACCCACAGTGTGGCGCTAACATTTATCATAAATCAAAATTTCAGAGTGCAACTGCAATGGTTATTCAACCAGATGTATGTTTGATCAAAAATTGTATGAACAAACGGGCCATGGAGGACATTGTTTGGATTGTGCTTCGAATCGGGACGGACCAAATTGCGAAAGATGTCGTCCCAATTATTATATGACATCGAACGGGTCTTGTGTTGCTTGTAATTGCAACGAAACCGGTTCGTTGTTTCAACAATGCAATGCCAAAGGTGGATGTCAGTGTAAATCTGGAGTAGCTGGAGAAAAATGCAATCGGTAACCATTGAATTTTTAATCAAAGCCTTTCATTACAATATTTGAAAACTCAGATGTGCGGAAAATCATTACGATTTTTCTAAAATTGGTTGCAAATTTTGTGACTGTATGGTAAACGGTTCAATACTGAACACGCCTACTTGCCATCCAGAAACTGGAGTATGTTATTGTAAAGAAAATGTGGAAGGTAGGCAATGTGGCGAATGTAAACCAGGATATTTCAATTTGGATAAGGACAACGAGTTTGGATGCACCCCATGTTTTTGCTTTGGACATTCTTCCGAATGCCATTCACATCCTGGTCAGTCATTTCAATTTGTAAAAATGGTACTGCTGATTCGTAAATTTCAGGTTATTTCGGCTATGTTCTTGAGTCTACATTCGTTCGAGGACCTGAAAAATGGAAAGCCGAAGATGAATCTGGCAGACCCAGTGGAATTACCTATGAGGCAAGCAGTCAAAGCGTTACAGTTCGAGCCAATGGAGCTGAAACGATTTATTTTACAGCGCCCAATAGGTACAAAAAGAAATTATCTGATACAACCAAGCGTCTACACATTAAACTAAAGATTTCTAGGTGATCAACGCAATTCTTATAATCAGCTTTTGAGATTTTCATTTAAAATTGGACCTGAAAATCCAATTGCAACAACTGCAGACATTGTTTTGGAAAGTGGAAACTTATCGGTAACTAATACAATCTTTGCGCAGAAAAACAAACTCCCAAATACTCAGGTAAGTCTGGATAAACTGCTGTTAGTCGCCGCAACAATATTTAATTTCCAGATACAAAATTATAAATTTCGATTCAATGAACATCCAAACTACGGATGGCAACCCAGACTTACATCCCGTTCATTTATGGCTCTCCTAATGAATTTGACAAGCATAAAAATCAAAGGAACCTTTTCTTCTAGTGGAATAGGCTATTTGAAAGATTTTAAATTGGAAACTGCTTTAAGAGGAATTGCTGGACAGCCAGCTTCATGGATTGAATTTTGCCAGTGTCCTACAGGTTAATTTTGAAAGACGGTGACAACACTTTTTTAACAATGAATTGTATATATCAGGCTACGTTGGTCAAAATTGTGAATCCTGCGCTGCTGGATACAGACACACGCCTGCAAATGGTGGTCCCTTCACAAATTGTATACCATGCGATTGCAATAATCACGCGGATATTTGCGACCCGGAAACTGGAAAATGCATTTGTCAAAATAATACCGCTGGAGAAAATTGCGAATATTGTGCCAGAGGGTTTTATGGAAACCCTTTTACAGGTAAAAATTAATTTACTGTTAACATTTCATTTAAAATTAACGAGCGGATTTAGGAACTCCAGAAGACTGCCGACCGTGCAGTTGTCCAGACAATGGGCCCTGTATGCAGATAAGCGACAATAAAACCATGTGCACTGAATGCCCAACTGGATATACTGGATTAAAATGTGAAATGTGTTCGGATGGATATTTTGGAGATCCGTCTGGAAAAATCGGAACAACAACTGTATGCCAGCAATGCGAATGCAATCTGAATATTGACCCCAATGCTGTTGGAAATTGCAATACAACAACAGGAGAGTGTTTGAGGTGTATACATAATACTACAGGCCCTCAATGTGAAATTTGCTTACCAGGTACTTCAAATCTTTAACGTCAACTGGGATTTTAATAGCAGTTAATTTTCAACAGGATATTTTGGAAATGCTTTGGTTCTACCAAAAGGTGACTGTAAAAAGTGTGAATGTTATCCTCAAGGAACAAATGAACTGAAAGGAGAGCAAATATGTGACCAAACTACTGGTGCATGTCAGTGCAAGAACCACGTTGTAGGAACTAATTGCGATAAATGTGAAAATGGATATTTTAATATTTTAAGCGGCGAAGGTTGCCAGAAATGCAATTGCGATCCTATTGGTTCCAAAAACGACAGTTGTGACGTTTATACAGGACAATGTCATTGCAGGCCTGGAGTCACTGGGTATTCATGGTTCACCTATAATACAGAATAGTTGAAAAACTAAAAGACATATTACAGATTGAGATGCGACCACTGTGAAGCTAGAAAATATGGATTTTCTATTGAAGGTTGCAAAGAATGCGAATGCGATCGAATTGGATCTAGCGATCTACAGTGCGACGTCACTGGACAGTGTCCTTGTTTAGAAAATGTTGAAGGAAGAAAATGTGATAAGTGCAAGGAAAACAAGTACAACAGACGTGAAGGATGTAAAGGTAATTTTCTGAGCTTTCAATTGTGTTCCACTTGGCAGAATATAATTGTTGTTTTAGACTGTCCAGATTGTTACAACCTAATTAAGGATGCCTATAAGAACCATTCGAAAAAATTGCATCTATTAAATGAAACTTTAAACCAGGTGGAATCACGGCCATCTGTTGTTGAAGATGACGAGTTTCCACATGAGTTAAAAAAACTAGGAAATGAAATAGAAACTTTTTATGACCAAGTTAGAATCGTTGAAGGAAAAAATGGACTTTTTGCGGTAAAATTTTTTGTACTGGACTTTATTAATTAATAAAAATGTTTTCAAACTTGTAGGTAGGGGTTAATATGCGCGAAAGAGGCAAAGAAGTTACTAGAAATTTGGAAGAAATTTCGGAAAACACCTTGCACGCAACTGGACTGGCGAGAAATGCGAACGAAAACTTGGATCATGCCGAAGAAATTCTAATTGATATCGAAGAAAGACTGATAGAAGTAACATATATGTTTGATGAAGAAGGAAAACGAGCTTTTGCTAATGCTGCTGACAGGCAATTACAGTTGATATTAAAATTCTTCACTTTACTAATAAATATTTTTTTTCCCAAATAGATCTCACATCGTCGGTCAACAATCAAACAAAATGACGCAAATGGCAAAAGAAGCTCGTGATATTGCAGACTACTTGGATGAGAGATCGATTAATTTAGTAACCAGAGCGATACAAGCGAAAAATCAATCAAAAGAATTATATGAACAGATCAAAAGTGCTCAAGTTGTGCAACAGAATATCACTAGGGCAGCTGAACAATTAAAATTTGAAACTGTCAAAGTTGAAACGAAACTGAACAAGAGTAAAGTGTGGCTGAAGCAAGTTAATAATAACGCCGGAAAAGTACAATACTATCTAAGTATTAGTTATTTTAATAAAATTTGAATTTTCAGGTTAAAAATGAAGCTGTGGAAATATTAACCGAACTAAACAACTGGATTGTTCCCCCAATCAATGTTGCAGAACTCAAAGATGCATCCAATGATTTAAAAAATAAAGCTTATCGTCTTCAAAATAAATCCAGAAGTGTATTAGAAGATGTTAAACAGCTACAACGTTCTCTTCAGGATAAAAAATTCGCTGCTGAGAAACTTAAAGAGGACGCTTCAGAACAACAAGAATATATAGAAGGCTTGAAAAACGATATTGACTTTTGTAATGCTCAATCAGTTGGGGCAATCAATCTTTGGAACGAGAAACTTCGTAGAGCTGAGGAAAATCTTCAGGATCTTTCAGGTTTTCGTTTCAAATAAAAATCAAAACACAGATTAATATTTTACTTTCTTTAGAATCTGACAATAAAACTCAAGAATCCAAGGCAAAAGCTAAAGCATCTTTAGAAAATATTCCAATAATAGAAGGACTCGTCAATGAAATTACAAATCGTACTAAAGAAACTGAAAATATTCTTGAAGATGCAGATGATAACGTGGAATCTGCATTAGAAGAGGCAATGAATGCAAATAATTTGGCTAAAAACTCGAGCTTTAAGACAAAACAAATTCACTCGGAAGCTGAAACTTTACATAAAAATACCACTTTGTTAAAAAATGAAGTTGGATTGATGTATGATAGAGTGTTGACCACAGAAGCCGAGCTGAAAAACGTACACGAAAAATTTAGAAGTAATAGTTCATTAGTGCAGGACGTAAAAGAAAAAGTTGGCAGGGCTGGAAAAGACACTGATACAGTAAAAACTAAAGTAACTCATTTGCTCAGTGACGTTGAAAGTATCATCATACAATTAGACAATACTCCAGACATAGATGAAGAAGAAGTAAATAGATTAGAAGAGGCAATTACAAAAATTCAAAGGAAATTACAGGAAAATCAATTGGAAGAACGTTTAGAAGAATTGCAAAAACGGCATAAATTCCAAAATGATTTAATTGAAACTTATAAGAACCAATTAAAAGTACTGGAAGAAGACGTTATCAATATTGAACAAATTCTTAAGTCGTTGCCAGATGATTGTTACAAAAGAGTTGAACTTGAACCTTAATTTTTAAGGTGACACGCAACGTAAAAGAAACGCTTATTAACTTTAAATTTTCTTCTTATGTAAGCCACTGCCATTTTCTATAGGTATTTTTATGTGTTATTGTCTGTTTTAATTTATAATAAATTAAGCAAAAACTCATATCTATTAACCTGGGGTATTTGATCTTATTTATTTCAGAAACTTTCGCAACAGCCTACATAACCATATTAAAGTGTTCTTGAAATAATTATAGAAACCTGTATTATTCAATAGGTCGAGTGAATAAAAAGAAATAAGTGCTTTTATATGAAACTTTCGAGAGAAATGGTTCATTGTCGATCCATTACATAACGTTCGACACATAATAGTTGAAATATTTCTCTCGCAATCTTCAAGTCGGAAGCATTTTCTTTTTTTTTATTCACTCGACTCATTGGGTCGTATGAATAAAAGTGAAGCAAAAACGACCCATTAGACTATGTCGCTGATTTTTGATCAATAAGATTTCTATCAAATAGAGTGTTCTCAGTAAACAGGCTTAGTTAATGATATTACTTTTCTGTGCTGTTAAATATTTCATTGTAGTCGTTGATAAAACTATGCAGCCTCTCATCTGAAAATATATGACTACATGTAAATTTGCTTTTTAAATCAAGATAATTGCCTACCATTTTGAAGAATACTCGAAAATTTCGAATGATTTCGAAAATAATACAGAACACTATGCAATAACGTAGCGTCTCCAGTATTTTTAGCTGCTGTAAGAAATTTCCTAGGATTCGCTTCGTCTTTGGCCAATTTCAATGCAGCCAATATTTGATTTTCGCTCAAAAGGACCTGTGTCCAAGGAAAAAAATCACTTTTTGTACATTCAATAGGGAATGCTTACCTCTTGGATTTCATCTGTGGCTTTAAGTCTGGCCAACATATCTAAAGCCATTTGAGTTGAAGATGGATGCATATTTCCTAATGAAAGTAATAAAACAGCCAAAGGTTTTGAATCTGAAATGACTCCATATTGAAGAAATTGTTGCAAAATCGTAAACTTATTTTGACGTGCCTAAATAGGACAATGCAGTACAACCAACTAACAGTTTTTTTAGTTCACTTACCAATGTGCTCACTAACAATCGATTTAAATTGGACTGGGCTAGAATCTCATACTCTGCCAACGAACTAAAATAACATATCAATACGCGTTCAATCACATTTAAATCACCATCTAGTTTTTGAAAAATCTCTTCAAACATTGTACTTTGATCGATTAAAACTCTGGGGGGAGTAACGTTCTTTGCAGTGGTTTGTGTAACGTTTGGAGGTGAACCCAATTGATTTTGCAACTCACCTTCCACCCAATCCCTATATATGAAGTTAATGTGATTGAAGGATTCTTGCAATTTATCTAGATTTGGTGTTTTCTCATTTACAGCATTGGAAAGCAACTGAAATGGTTTCGCGTTCTTAATAGATTCTCTGATTACAGTTAATGGAAAACCTTTAAAAGTACTGATTTTCCCTCAGTTCTTCTTAAGACTATTTGAGTGCACACACTTAAATCATTAACTTGATTGCATAGATCTAATAGGCAAAGGTTAATATGCCATAAGCAACCTAATTTCGCATCTATCACGATATTCGGTTGGAATACGACCCAATTAGGAGAATCTAAACTTAATTATTAAGGAATATTTCTTATATCAAATATGTAATATTGAACTTGAAAGGATACACAACTCACAATCTTGTGTGTGAGGTTCCACAAGTCCTGGAGAAGTAATACTAGTAGGTTTTAACGATTTAATTGGGGCAATAGTCGTGTGGTACCTCACCGATCCATCACTTTCTCCTGGTAATGCTATGTCAAAAATCTGAGAACTTCTTGAAGTCTACAATGTGACGTTTCAGTTGCATTTTCTATGACCTATGGATAATTCATGCCAAACCTGATGATGGATTATTATAAGATCATCAACAATATTAATAGCAAATCGGCCCGACAGCCCCAATTTTAATACGTGAGCCTTGACGGGTGCCTGTCCAGGCCCATTGAACAGGTGAACCTGAACTTCGGCAGTATGAGGCCCGATTTGATGTCTGAGTATTAAGACAGCTGGAATACCATAAAGGGTAGAAAGTGCAACGTCTCTTTCCAATGACATTCTTCCTGGTTCAGCTTTAACAGAAATTAGTTATACATGTATGTAAAAATTGTGGTTAAAAAAATATTACTTTCAACTTTAGGCAGTTTACTGACAGAACTTTGTTTGATTATGACTGGTTGTAATTGGGAGCCATGTGCAGATGCTAAAAGTGCAATTTTGTTTGCTGGACACCATACAAACCATTGTACAGGTATTAAAACAGTTTTTAAATGTTTTACTGACTTTTTAGCGGGTATTACTATATACAATTCTACTCCATGGTCAGTTATTATTGCTGTAAACATACAAAGACTTTTATTTAAAGTGAATATCAGTCATTACAGCACATATTTATACCCAATTCATTAATGTTTGACCAAATAAATCCTAAAATATTGTAATTTTTCTTGCACCCAATTGAATATTCTACATCTAGGACGTCATTGTTGAAATTCATCAATTCAATGGAATTACTCAACCTTTGAACTGCTAAGATTTGATGATCCAGAGAAAATTTAATGGACAAAACAGTCCCTCTATCTTCCATTCTAAAGTTTAACGGTGTATTACTGTCTGGACCCTTGAAATTTACAAATTGCAATGGTATTTCTACTTATAATGTTTCATGTACTTTAACAACGACTCCCATAACTCCACCAGAACGAACTGTAAATACATCCTTATTGGAGTCATCAAAAAATACGTTCGTTAGTTGATTCACTGGCTCAAAACGGATGGGATTGTCTGATAATTCCAAATAAGAATCAGAATATGTATCAACACTCATATTCAAGCGATAATTTTCAAATTAAAAAAATAATAATTTATAATTTAAAAAACTGATCAGCTGATTGTCAAAATACTGAACACTGTCAAACTCAAGGCATATTTCCATCCTACACTAAACCATACTCAATGTCTTCATTGGTTAAAAATGTCATTACGTTAATCTATTTAGTTTATTTTGGCAACATTGTTTTGCTTGATGACGTAATTAAAACAGCTGTTTGTAAGATTTACACTTTGACATTTTGGAGGTTTTCAAAAAATTGTTATTTGTTTTGATTCTAATATAAGCCTAATTCTGACTAAAGTAATGTTACCGAATAATATGCGACATCAGTATTTGGTAACCAAAAAAAGCGTACTAAGAAAACTCGGAGGTAAAGAAGACGAATGTATTATTTCTTCGGATGCAGAACTGGATGCCAAACTAGAATTGTTCAAATCAGTTAACGAGAGTTGTCTTCAACTTCAAAGAGTGATCGATTTATACCAGGAAAGGCTATGTTACTTAGCGCAGGAAGAAAATGCTTTGGGAAGGTATTTATGAAAAATTATCCATTGAATTCCCTACTGAATTCACAATCATTAGGTATCTGAAAGAATGTGGCAGAAATGAGAAAAACGCCAGTGCAGGTAAACTTATGGAAATCGCAGGAAAGGCATTAGCCTATACTGGTCACCAAAGATTAACCGTACGACCTCCACTAGTACGACTTCACCAGGAAGTTGAAACGTTCAGAGGACAAGGCATTACTGATACCAGGTCAGTGAAAAACAAAATAATTTGTTCGAATTGAAATTCTCATGGAATTTTTAGAATGACAGTGTCTGAAATGGAAAAAGCAAGAACAGAATATCGAGCTGCATTAGGCTGGATGAAATCAGTGTCCAGTCAATTGGATCCGGATACAGGATGTGGCTTGGAAAGTTTCAGGAAAGCACAATCCTATGTGAAAACTTCAAAAACCAAATTTGATCGTTACACATTAGACTGTTTAGAAAAAATTGATTTATTAGCAGCTGCAAGGTATGTTAAGAAATACTGACTATAGTCACTGACTTAAATTTTTAGGTGTAACATGTTCTCACATGCTCTGGTACCGTATCAGAATGCTTTAAACGAATTTGCAACCAAAGCTCTTGAAACGCTCTTATTAGCTGCAACCACACTATCTAAAGTGGAACCGTATGATTTTAGTGTTGTAACTGAATTAGCTGATTTGGAAAAGAAAAATACCGTTGATAAAACGGAAGGTAGGTGGAACTATGAGGCAAAGTGAAATCAAAATTTACTTTTTATTTTTTTTTAAATCACTAAACCTTGTGAAAGTTAATTGAAATATGAAAGGCTTTATCAATAACATATTGGGAAATCAATTGCAAGTTTTTGACGGTGTACCTCGTATTGGTATTTCATATGAGAAATATGTTTTTTATTGAATTTTAGAAGTGAACAAAACGGATGAAGACTTTTTTGAAGACAAAGATAGAAATACGTTCTTTAATGCCGAATATACAGATAAAGTGCAACGACCCAAAGAACCAGAGAAAATGTAAATAAACTTTTTGAAAATTCTCAATTTACTGTAGAGATATTTGCAGACAAAACTCAAAAGAAGAAGAGCGTATTACAAATCTTCTGGGGGATGACTTCTCCGCACCTTTGCCTCCCATTCCATCGCCCTCCAAAGATATAGATCCAACAAAACCCAGCTCTGTTTTGTTGGATTTAGACTTTTCAATCACCTCAGACGCGTTAACAGACCTTCTTAGCGCCAACTCCAGTTACATGCCTTCGAATCTTCTACACAATGGAGCCAGTTCAAGTTTCAGTAAAGAAACTAGTAAAGATGTTAAAGAACTGGAAGGGAATAAAAATTCTGGAAAAACTGAGAGCCACATGTCTTGGTTAAATCTGTTTGCAGAATTGGATCCCCTTGCCCATGGTGTAATGGAAAATAAGGATGCCGATGATAGAGCGTAAATGTAACGGTATTTTTAATATTGATAAATACACCATGCTGGGTCATTTTTCGTTGTATTGAAGTTTATAAAAATATCTTTATTATTTTTATTGAAATGTCTCGTCTTGTAGGCCAAAGATAATCCACACTGTCACAAGAAAATTTGTAAATGTATATTTAATTTTGGTTTACGCTTTTTATGGTAATAAGTCTATTGCACTCTAGTCATGTTTGTATGGATGAGTCAGAAGTTAATCAACCTAAATCAGCAAACAACAAAATCGATTAAATTAATTTTTTTTTCATTAATCTATAGGAAGAAATTTTTTATTAAAGATTAAATGCTGAAACAATCAAAATACAAAGAAAAATGAAAATAATAAATTAAAGTGCAGAAATCCATCCAAGATAATAGCTGTTTTCGTTTGCTTCTATGCTTCGTAATCATGATCCAAATAACTCAATTTTATTGGTGGATTTTAAAATTCCATATTTTGATTGGTTTAGAATGGACCATGATCAAAGAACCTGTCCGAAACGAAAACAGCTAATGTTGACTTATACTGATTGACTTGTGACCCCTGTATGTACTTTATTTCAGTATCTGCCATTAGGTCGGTACTGATATCTTTATAAACGCAAATTTATATAATTAAATACAGCTGTAGTTGTAAAAAATCCAAATATCATTATTTCATTTGGTTAATGTTCCTAGTTTTAAAAAAATATCTAAGAATTCTAAAATAATTTATTTTCCTGAATTAATAACATTCGAAATTTCATTATGGAGCATGCGCCCTTACATCTGAAGGCGTTTTTTTACGAGCAACTTCCATGGGTGTAAATTGTCATACGTCAGCTGCCGCTCCCATATATGTCAAATTGAAACGTCATAGATAAAAAAAAAGAGAATTTAAACAAAAATTGGCCCCAAATATTACATTCAATGCCGAAAAATTTGTAGTAAACAACGAGTCAGTTTATAAAAAACAAGTGTTGTGCACAATTGGCGTTGGTGTGTAAAAGCAATGTTTATAAAGGGATTTGTTTGAACAACTGTTTACACTGTCACCTTCAATGGAACCTCCAAAAGTTAGTCCTACTAAAACTGGTCCAGGTAAATAGGAGCTTCGTTCGTTAACATTACTAGACAATAAACATGTCTTGTTTGTTTGTTAATCAGTGAGCAGTATTGGAAATGACAATGAAGAACCTTACCCAAGTTTATCTGATTATCACGATTATGAGCCGAACCTAGAGTTTGATGATTCAGAACTACAACAAACACCTAATTCTGGTTCAATTTCCGGTAAAAATTTTTAACTTAACACTAGGTAGTATAATCAAATTCCATATTTTAGCTGATTTCATTCATATAGAAGCAAATGGAGTCATGACAATGGGTACATCTCCTGTGGCTGAGTTTATTGATGAAAACTATGAAGAAGAGCTAGCAGATGCGCGGGATGAAAACTTTGATAGCTTAATTTTTACAACTTCTTCATATCCTGAGGTTAAAATGCTTACAATTAAGACCAATTTGTTTTATATGAGACGATCTCTCATTAGAAAATAAACTCTATACAGGGTAGCCGAATAACTATTACATGTTTAGACTATTCTGTATATTTAGTGATAGACCGTCAATATAAAAAGCGTCTAGATATAAATTTGATTTCATATTTTTTCACTTATGTGTTTTAGGTGGGCGAAACAACCGGTCTAGAACAGTTCAATGAAATTGCAAAATACAATATTGTGGATGTGAAAGGAGACGATTCAATTGGTCGAAAGGTCATTGTAGTATACGCGTCCAGATTACCGCCGGTTAAGGAAATCGATCATGGATTATTCTTAAAGTTTGTCCAGAATATTAATGAGCAACACGATAAACATAGAAACATTTTATAGCTATCTCAAGTGCACATTGGAAGCATACGTGAAGCAAGATTACAGCCTGATTTATTTCCATTATGGTTTAACCAGTAAAAATAAGCCCAGTTTAGGATGGCTAGTGCAAGCTTATAAGGCGTTTGATAGGAATTATAAGAAGAATTTGAAGGCTTTATATCTCGTACATCCGACTAGTTTTCTGAAATTTGTGTCACAGGTGCTGAAGTAGAGTAAAATGCTTGATTGCAACTGATATTAATAGTTTGTTACTCCAGATATTCCGACCTTTAATTAGTGCCAAGTTTGGAAAAAAGTTAAATTACATTCATAGCCTTAAGGAGCTGAATGAAGTGGTCCAAATTGATAAGCTAGATATACCTTATGAAGTTTTAGAGTGAGTTTACCTTACGATGAAATCAAACTCATCCATTGATTAATTAAAACTGCTTTTTAGACATGATAAGCAGTTAAATGGGCCTCAAGCGCTTCCTACACAACTGAATTTCCAGCATGAACCACTAATTCCAACTCAACAATTTGGAGTTACATTGCAATTTATTAAAGACCATTATAACGTGACCATACCGCCAGTGGTTCAGCAGTGTGTTGAGTATTTGGAACAGCCAGATGGTGATTTTCATTCGTTGGATTTTCAGGTTTTTTTTGTGTTAAATTGAACATTTTTAGCTTTGGAAACTGAAGGAATTTTCCGAAGATCAGCAAATGTGAGTAAAGTAAGAGGACTGAAAGAATTGGCGAATGAGGGTCAAATATTGCAATTCGAAGATCCACACGAAGCGGCTGTTTTGCTGAAAAAATTTCTCAGGGAATTAAAAGAACCATTACTTACGTATGAATTGTATGATGAAATAGTACAATTTCAAAGTGAGTGGATCTAGTTACAATGAGCTGTTGTTAGTGATTATGTTTGATAATTTTAGGTTGGAGTAAAGAGGAGCAATTAAGGAACGTGTCGATATTAGTAATGGAAAAATTGCCAGAAGATAATTACAAAATCCTTAAATATATCACTAGCTTCCTATCCAGAGTAAGTATCAACCATAAATGGATATTTAAAAATTTGAAGATATATGATTAATTCTAGGTAATGGAACGATCTGATTTGAATAAAATGAACGCACAAAATTTGGCTGTCGTATTCGGGCCTAATTTGGTATGGTCCGAGTTAGTGTCCATGTCTTTGGCCGCCATTGGTCCCATAAATATGTTTACGCAGTTCTTGTTACTGCATCACAACGAGATTTTTATGATATAAAATTTTAATTTGGTTTACTCTTTCTCATGTTCCAATATTCATTTATTTATTTTCGTAAAAGACCACAATAACTTCATGTTTATTATTCATATTTTGGAATAATATAGCACTACGCAAGAAAACTGCATCATGAGGGGCGTTTTTTAAGTTCTCAAAACGGTGTAAAAGATGCTGCTTAAATTTACTTTTCTATTTTTCAATCAGCTTTCGCCAAATTGTAATGTATTTTTATAAATATTCGTTAATGATCCTTTACCAGGTCAGAAAATTAAAAAAAAATATCGCTAAGAACCAGATCAAGAAAGCAAGCGCAGTATTAACGTGGAGTAAAAGGATATTTCTTTTCATCGTTCTGCTGTTTTTCATTTGAGGTTTGTCTTAAACGAGTTAGAGTACTTTTATCATAGTTTTACATTAAGCTTATAGTCTACAAATAGAGCCAAACAATAACTTTTTGAGAAATCCAAGATAGAAGAATTTTGTACAACTAAACACAAACGTAAACGAATATATCCATTTTGTATACCCGGACGGTTTAAGCTAGNTATTTAACATTTAATAAAGTTATCAATATAATAAAAATGTACGTTGTCCATTATAAGCTCTAATTAAAAACATAAAACATCACGAACCATTAAAATAAACCATTAAAATTTTTTTTTATAGACTAGACATTAGCTTTGGTACTTTCAACCAGGTTATGTAGCCTTTCCTGGATTTGGTCAGCCTGCAGACATATACAAGTTTAAAACTAGTTTTGTATAAAATACAAGGAATGTTTCCAAAGTTCTAGTATAAGAAGCATCATCAAAACAAGTCTTTTAAAGCACGTTATATACATAGATATTTGACAGAACGTTTAGGGCGTCTGCTATTTGCGAATAAATTTGGCGACAATTCGCTTCGCGAGTATGAAGCCTATCTTCAACACAGCAACTTGGCAACCAAATTGATCATCCATAAACTATAGGTTGCTTTAAATACAAATATTTTGCGACAATTTACAATCACAGTTAGGGCTTCGCGCTATAAAATTTATTGAAATTTGGTTTTTTAAAACTTTCAAACCGAACGGCAACACTGTTTTATTTAATGAAGCTCCTTCGAAAATAAAAAAAATCTAGTTACATATGTAGAACTTGTGAAACATCCCTTACAGCTTAATGAATACTTACTGTTGCAAACCAGTATGAATTGGGCTTAAACATCATCCTATGCTTGAAGGACAAACTGCTTGCAGGCGAAATTAAATGCAAATGTAAATGTCCTACTGTGTTAAATGGAGGTAAATGGAAACCAAGTAATGAATCGGTTAAATCACCATCCTGTTCTACAATTACTCTTTTGCCTTCATCTATCAATCTCTGTACTGAAATATAACAGATTAAGATTAATGGTTTCCATTAGTAACAAAGGGAGTGCACGTTTTCGGAAATTCAAATTCCGTCGAAGCTAATGTGTTTATATGTGTTAGAGGTAAATATGTGTTAGTATAAAAGGACCATATTCAACCAATATCGAGAAAATCGATTTCAAACTTTTTACATTTGTGCATATACAAAACAGTAATGGATATGTTCAACCAGTTTTGTGGCTACAAGGATAGCGCCCCAGTTTATCGACTGATTATTGTAAGTTCAAATTCTACTCACCACAATTTCTTTTTTTTTCTACAAAGATTATTCAAAGTTATATTATTTGTTACAATTATTATTTTTATTACATTTTAAACATTTGAACTTGAAAATAAATTATAAACGAATAATATATTTCTTTAATGAATATGATTTATTAATCCTGAAATGAATTTATTATTCATACAAATAAGGATATTTATCATAAAAAATAATAAGTATTCCTGCACTTTGAGCAACAAATAAATGAAGGTTTTTTTACAATTTTGCCAGTGTATAACAAATTTATGATGTTTATAAATGTTATTTATAGATGTCATAAATGCAATATCATGCAATAAAATTGTATAATATATAATTTTGAATAAGCTGCTTTGTAATAATAAAAATTTTGCTGAATATGAATTGAACTTGCAATAATCAGTCGGTAAACTGGGGCGATATCTATGTAGACACATAATTCGTTAACGCGTATGAGTTATACTGATTTGTATATAAACAACTATACAAAGTTTGAAACCGTTTTTCTCGATATTACCTGAATATAGGTGCTTATTACTAATACGCATTTACATATTGTATCATCCAGTCTATCGCCTCTGAGCATCTCGACTGAATTTGAATTTCCCAAAGTATGTGCTCCCCTCGTAAAAAAAGTAAAAAGTGGTCCTTACACAATTCTTCATGATAAACAGTATTTAGACTCTTAATATTATCTATATGGTTTTTTGGAATTGACAAATAATGATGGGTGGCAACAGGACTAATATCCTTGAATATAATTATTTCTTCATTCTCGAATTTAACATCAGCTGGTGACTGTTTGGCTACTATGTTACAAAAAATGCAAGTTGAACCCATCTTTAAATTAGGGTTTTTATAAAAAGTACTTTTTTGAAATTTTAACAAATTTCATTTATCTTACTTGAAATCACAGTGAATTAATAAGTATGTACGTGCCACAATTATTACTAAAAATAGATTTATGTTAACAATTTAAAACTTAAATACTAAAATTTGTTAATTTAAATGTTAGGTTATATTAGTACTTTTTTTGTTTTAATAGACTAAATTGAATGTACTGGACAATTTACTAAATGTCTTAATTTAACCAAATTGTAATTATTTAAAAATTTACTAATTTAAATAAATAATAAATATACCAAGAATATATATAAAACGTAGTTTTATAAATGTAAATTAAAAAGAAAAACAAAATAATAGTATAACTGTAATAGAAATTTCAACGCTATTTGAAAACCAATTTATACAGTGTCGCCAACAATAATCATTTAAATAAGAAAAATCCTTATATAATAGAACAAAAATATGTCTGAATATGTCTGAGCAGCTCAAATAGATGAAAATCAGAAAACATTATTGAAATTAAACTAGATTTTATGATATCAAATGCGATTTCAATTATTAAATTTAAAGTCACTAGATAAATAAAGTACCACAAACTAGCGGCCATTTTGTATCCAAATATATTTGTCGGTCTTTTTCCATCACTAATATTTTTCAAACATCTCACTTTTATTCGTAGTCTAAATGTATTGCGGTACTTTCAGGTAAATACTTTATACATATATCTAGTGACTTTAGTTTCAATTTTTTTATTACAGATTGTTACAGATCTCCCGACCTGACTTTGACGACACTAGAAAATCTAGTAACAAAAATATGGCTAAACTGCTTGTCAAAAGTCAACAACAACACAATTCGGCGAAAAATACCGCAACTGCTAAATCACCTTCAAAAATACATATTTGTCCGCACAATTTTTCTAATTTTCCTCGTAACTTTCTGTTTATTTCTTTTGTATAACTCAAATATCATCATAAACAACATGCAACCTTTTACCGCCTTTATGGTAAGCGATCGATGTAACCTCAAAGTATATTCAAAGAGCTCTTATAAACACCGCTTATTTTAGAATGTGGAAAGTTCGCGCTCATATATTGATGATCTGTACTCGCAAGACTCCAATAAATGTTTGGCGTCCATTTTATCCATTAAAAACTCAGTGATTGGCTCCAATCGACAAAAAGAAAGTGTTATTGCCCAAGGTATTGTTCCAAGACTGATTTACTTGTTAAAGGACAAGAATATGAAAACTGATGTTCGAATAGAAGCAGCAGTCACAATAGGTAACAATAAAAAAGTAGTAAAAACCATCACTGAGACCCGAGTGGTACTGTTATAGGTTCTTTGGCGAAAGGAACAGAAAGCCATGTGGAACTTCTTATTAACTCCGAAGTGGTGCGAACTCTACTTGAAGTCTTAGACGAAGCTGAACCTAAACTAATTGACGCTTGCTTGTGTTGCTTAAGGACCTTGGCCAGTCAAGAACACCATCCAATTAACTCGAAATTTGACTCAAAAAACATACAAAAGTTGCTTTCTCTTAGTGAGTTTATATTGAATCGATTTTAAATCAATTCATGTTGATTACGAAACTTTACAGTCGGTCCCACAGAATCACTACAGAGACAGTCTTGTGTAGCAACAATCCTAACTTCCGCCTGTAAAACAAGCACAGAACAAAATAATTTATGCGTTATTGGTGGACCAGCTGTTTTAGCGTCTCTATTGTCTGTGGAAAATTCCTCTGTTAGAATCCCAGTTGCTATGTGTCTTGCTTCAATGTGCTTTAACAACCCACATGTTGCCAAAGAAATTGTGAATACCTCCTATAGGGATGTCAATATTATCAGTTATTTGTCCATGATGATATCAAGAGATAAACCTATTGAAATGCAATTGGAAGCTGCCAGATGTTTGACAAATCTGCACCGTGCAGGGGCAATTTCAGCTTTTGATCCAATTATTACTTTCAAAACTCTTCCTTGTTTAGTTAGACTTTGTCAGGTGATTAAATATTACACTATATATATATTATACTTTGAAATAATAAATGGATAATTTATTTAAGGTTGAACATCCAGATGCACAGAGAGCAATAGCCGCAGAAACTCTTGCTTATCTAACAGAAGTCGACAGTAACTTACAGCAGATAGCCGCTATTAGCAATCACTTGATTAGTGCTTTAGTTGATCTGTTAACGTGTGGTAGTATCGTTGCCAGAACAGCTGCTTTTCGGTGCGAATTTCATTTATTAGAAAAATTTGAGTAAAATGTTATTTTCCCTCAATAGGGCGTTTGCTTCATTGGGCGCTAACGATGAAGATATAAGAAAGCGTATAATAGACACAAAATGTTTAATGGAGCAAGTGGTTGAAGGACTGACCGATAATAATAAAGAAATCAATTTAGCTTCAGTTAGGTGTTTGCACTCGCTGAGTAGGTCAGTTCAACAGTTAAGAACAACTTTTCAAGATCATTCTGTATGGAGACCTTTAATGGCATTATTAGCAGGTTAGAAAATGTATTAATTTCATCCGAAACTAATATCAATTTTTTCGAATTTTAGATGATCCCAGTCCTGAGTTGTTATTAGCGACTTCATCTACTTTATGCAATCTGTTGTTGGAGTTTTCCCCAGCAAAAGAGCCTATTATTCAACAAGGTTAATCCTATTTTTTTTATCGATGTAGTGCCTCTCTTTCTAATAGTTTGTTTAACAGGCGCTGTAATACTTTTGGCAAATCTGACATCATCAAGTGAACCAGCGTTAAGACTAAATGGTGTTTGGGCTTTAATGAATCTGGCTTTTCAAGCGGAACAAAGAGTGAAAAGTCAGATATTAACAGCCCTCGGTACAGATCAGATTTTCAGGTAAATATCTAGCAATAACAGAAAGTTTTCTGCTAAAATCTGAATCTATTAGGTTACTAGCTGATTCCGATGCAAGAGTTTTAATGAAAACATTAGGTTTATTGAGAAATCTCGTCTCTCCACGTAATCATACTGATATGATGATGGCTTTACATGGCAACCAAATAATGCAGGGAGTCGTTTTGGTTTTGGAAGGAGGACACTCGCCCGAGGTTATATTTTGGTAATTTTTAATTTGACCGTTTAAACTTTTCATTTTTCAGGTTAAGGAACAAGCTTTGTTGATTCTTTCAAATATCGCTGATGGAGAAAAAGCGAAAGAAAATATAATGATTAACGAGGATATATTAAAAAAGTTGGTGGACTATATGACACATCCCGCTCCTTGTTTACAGGTAGATACTGTAAAATTTTTGTAGAATTTAGTCCTTTTCACTTTGGTTTATTAAAGGAATCGGCTGTTTTTTGTATTGGAAATCTGTCGAGAAAAGGTGAACCAGGAGCTATAGAAAGGCAAGTGAAACTGAGAGAATACGGGGTGGTTAATATCTTACAGCAATTAATGGGAACCTCAGACACCATCTTATTTAATAGGGTGAAATCGGCTCTATCAAATTTTACTGATGTTTAAAATTCGAATATTACATAAAATTAATTTTTCCTTCTGCTCATTTTCATATTATTTAGAATTTTCTTTGAGATTAGAACCTTTGTTGCCTGTTTCCAAGGTAGGTTCCTGTTTAGTCGACACAGTGATATACTAAATCATACTATAATCATAACTATGTAGCCTAAAAAGTTAACAATTCCTTTACACTAAAGCGTTTATAGTTGATCATTTTGAGGTCGTTATATTGTTTGTAAAATTGTATTTCATGTAAATTTTGTATATTTGAACCATTGTTTATATATATTTATTATTTTTCTTTGTACATTGTTTCCTTTTTGAGAATTTTGTGATCGAAATTTACACTAATTTGTTTAAATAAAGGTCGAAAAAGTTACAAATAAAAGATCAACAAATTTACCACATTGTTTTATTTCGTAATAAATTATAAATCTGTTATTTTTATAGTGAATTGCTTATGTAAAAATAATAAAANTGTCGGCAATTTAATGTCACCTGAAGTAAGTTCGCTTAAAAACTCATATTGCAACTCTCGATCACCATCCAAATATTTTGTTAGAACTTCCACGTTATCCTGAAAATGTTCCATGACAATTTCGGTTGTTTTACTACGATTGACTTTCACAAGATCCTTGAAATGCTCGAAAAATTGCTTTTCTACACCGCGTTCCGGAACGTCTATATAATTTAATATGTAACTAAAAACATCCCCAACCCTAACAGGGTCTTGCAAATAGCACTCGAGTATTTTCAAGTAGTTTTGTTGTTGTTCATACAAGTGTTCAGCCACTTTGAAACAACGTGATTGCAATGCCATTTGAAGCAATTTGTTTTGATCGAAATGATCGAGCTTGTGTGCTTGCAAAAGATCCAGCCATGTTTGTTCTTTCTCAGAATGGTCTCGGAAACTTAATGAATCACCTGATAAATTCGTTAAAGAATGAATGACTGAATTCAACATTGCTTCATCGATTTGAAGACTTCCATTGAGTGATAATCTTGATATGAAACATGTTAGATTGATTATTTGACTATCCTGAAATGAGGTTTTCAAATGGTTGTTTCGGTTTAATTGTGATTACTAACGGAAAATTCCGGAGGAGTCACGATTTGCATTAATATCTGCACAAGTCTTTGACGTTGTAATTGACCCATTTCTCCTAGAAACTCTTCTTCAGTAAAGGCAAGTTCAACTACGTTTAAACATTCTCTTGTATTGTATCTGGAAAATATTAAACATCTACACTATTCACAAGATATTTGCAAACATTACTTTAATAGTGCCCTTAAATATGGATAACTGCCTTCGTTGGATTTTCCATTAATTGAATGAATTGTTTCCAAACATCTTAAAATGTCATGTTTAACTCTAGGAATGTCATTTTTGGGAATACTTCCTGTAGGATAGCCTAGACCTGCTAGGCAAGACGATACGTAGACTAATAAAGTATTTCCTAATCTTAAAAATAATAAGATTTCGGTGAAAAATGCATAAAATTCCATATAAACATGATCAAATACCTGTTATTATTTGGCGTCAATTCGGATAAAAATTCAACTAATGGAGCCGCATAATTTCCTAATGTTTTCGTAGTGATATGAATCCAAGCGTTATATAAACTCAGTCTTTTGCAAATCTTTAATACTTGATGCAAATCCAAGCATCCTAAAAGATAAACGTTAAAAAACAAACTATGTTTGAAGCTACCAATACCTATATCCAATGAAAGTAATACGTTTTCTAGCAATTGAGGATCTTTATTCTCTAAATGAGTTACTAACAACTGACAAACAGTTGGCGATATTAGATGTAAACCTCCATTACATATATGGTCGGTTAATAATGTGAAATACCATTCTAAATTGCGTTGATCCGTGGTAACAGCTTCAAGAATATCATTACATAAAATATCTCTAAAAGACCAAAGACTTTGTAGATGATGTCTGGAGGATGTGAGTATTAAAAACACTTACATTTTATTTAACTTTACACAACAATTTACTGCAGCTGTAAGACTATCTTTATCTACAGTATTTTGGTTTAAATTTTCTAAATATTTTCCTAATAGATCTACGGTGAAACTTTCCTTGTTTAAACCCTCCTCAGCAGCTAGGTTAAGCGCTTCAGACCATCTACCTAAACCACTACTTCAGTTAATTGGAAAAACGTGAATTTGACATCAAAACATTACCCTGATCGCTTAGATAGAGAATTCGTTCTGGCCAAGTGCGAAGTTTCACCATATGAACTGCTTTTGTTCCTGAAACAACCAAACTAATACGAGGATTGTTCAATGTAGAAACACGTAGTTTTTATTTGAAAAATGAATTTTAAATTAAAACTAACCAAGTATGAGCAGTTGCGTGCCTCTACTACTTAAACTATTATAACAAGCTCTCTCTCCTGCAAGAGCAAATGCTTCGCTTACACCACCTCCAACAGCCAAGGCTTTAAAATGAGCTGAACCATATACTAGGCCTGCTGAAGACAATTCCAGTAATTCAAGTTCCCTTTGAGTTCTCACTTCAATAAGACGCAAGTTTTCGCTTGTGTCCAAAAGAGCTAGATGTCTAGGGCCTGAATTAAGAGAACACGTATTAAATTTGAGTGTAAAGGAGCAGAGAATTGTTGTTACCTAACCAATGTAGTGCGGTCAATATATAAGGTAACTGTACGTTACGTAATGGCATTAGCCTAATTCTGTTATTACTGCTTGAACTGAAATTTGTTATTAACCTATATTTTGAGAGAAGACAAGTTTACAAATTGATTATTTGTTTATGTTTCATGTTGGTTTACCTTGCATAATGCAAAAAATTCCCTCTTGCCCAAGCTAAAACTGGTTGAAAAGTTTTACCTATTGAAACTAATTGCCAGGAAATTAAGGGAAGTGAAGTAGAAATTTTTGGTAACGGTTGATTGAAGTGCACCTTTAAACGAGGACGCACGGAAATTACAATTATCTGCAAATTTTAATCAGAATTCATCACTTTTCTCATACTTATTTTCGAAATTTTAAGACCTTGGATAAAGTAGCCATTGCAACTAGAACGTGTTTACTTAAAAAATTAATATCGTAGCCCTGAACCAAAGGTTCAAATACACAAACTTCACCTCTGGCACCTGAAAATAGACATTTGGAGTCCCATGCCCTGACCTGGAATTGTTTAAATCATGAATCAGGATAGTAAATATTTGTTCATTACTGAAATATCATACACCTAATCTTCGATTAAATCCCAGTGTAAATACACAGCCTGAAGAATCACCACATAAAGCTAAGTTACTCAAAAAGGTGAAACGTAAATGTAACACTGCAGTTTGCGGGGCATGAGCATCTGGCATTTTTCTTAATATGTTTCCATTTTTGGTGTCTAACATTGTAACGTAACCCCTTTCGTATCTGAATAATAATATATTTCATGGGAAGGGTGTAAGAATTTGATGAAATTTCAACTTACCCTACTAGTAATCTAGTACTTTCTAAATTGAATGTCAATGCAGAGACAGCACCTTGGTCCGATAAACTGGAATCATGGAAAAACCAGCATAAATTCTGTTGAGTATCAAAATTAAATATATATCCATGAGAGGTGCCCACACAAATATAACTGAGACTGTTTGTAATTACAGTAGGTAGGCCTGCCTTCACCCTATCCTAAATAATGGAATTGTAGTTACTAAAATTTAAAAATAAAGGGTAAACACTTACTGTTGCTGAGGAAATTTGTGTAGACACTCCTTGTAGGATACAGTGGGACATCATGGATCGGAATTTGGACGTCATACTTTGAAACGAGTGTAGAGAAGTGGTGTCGCTGCCTTCTTCTGATTCCATATCCCATAATACTTTTTCCAAGGTTGGTGGAACAACCTCAGGTATATCAAAATCCAAATCATTTATCTGTAAACACAGTACAATAATATAAGTGTGCCTAAAATATTCGACTTTTGACAATTTTAACATTCTACGCATAATTCCATTTATATCCAGAAGAATAAAATGTTGTTTATCTCAATAGAAACAGAACATTTATTAACAAATGCTGAAAATTTAACTAATAAACAGTAAGAATTAAATAGTAAGCAACAAAATGTAAACAAACTTCTTTTAAATCCAAAAGTGACTCATCCGAATCTTCAACGGTGAATTCCTCACTTCCCGAAGTCATCCTGAACACTTTTTTGAACTCAATCCGGCATTAGAAAAAAATTTGGAATGTTTGCAAATATTAAAAAAGAAATTTTGTGGGAGTAATTTTTTAGAACTTCACTAACAGCTGTCACTGNTTTTTAATTTTTTTTTATCAGGTATGCTGATATAGTACAACTTTTACTTCTGTATGGGGCAGATCCAAATAAAAGGGATTTAATATACAATACTCCATTACATTTAGCTGCTTGCATTCATAATTTACCCATTATCACTATGCTAATCAATGCCAAGGTACAATAACCAGTTTAAATATGAATGGGAATTTTAGTTAATTTGGTTTTATTAGGCTAACGTGAACCTTAAGGACACTTGTGGAAGAAAGCCTTTGGATTTGGCAAAGAGTAAATTAGAAATTTTACTGCGAAGCTTTAGAAACGGTTCCATTGAAATGATTAGACTGAAGCGGGAATTGGAACAGGTAAATTCAAATTTTATTTTGAATAAATAGTTGTTACATTTTTGTTATTAGATTGTAGATTTACTACTTTCAATTTTAAATCGTTCTGTTGAACGAGAACAAAACGACAACAACATTTTTGAGGCAGCTCAATTGCATTTAATGAAATTGTCCATCAGCACAGAAACTAACAGTAATTTGGATAATGCGATGACTAAACTGTTAGGAGACATTGAAAATATGAAAATTTAGATTGGTCAGGTAAAATAGGTTCTAATAATTGATGGTACTACAAAACAACTGATTTTTTGCGTGGAAATAATTATAATCATCATGTAATTCTTCATATTTAAGTGTTTTTCTTCAACTATAATTAAAGAAGATTTACCTCCTACATTGTGTCCCATTTTACCAACAATGAAATACCTTTCAACTCTTCAAATATTTTATTTTCAACAATTTATAACTACATAATACAATAATTTGGTCTTCACCTTTAAAAACACTTATTTAGTCGAACTGTTTTTAGATTAAAATTAGCATTGGACAAGAAATAGTGTTAAAATTTCTATGTTAATCGCTTTTTGATTTGCCATATCTACTAAATTTGTTTGAAATATACAGGTTAATTCAAATTAAGTGTTCACTTTTGGTAACTTATTTCGTATTCAATATACGAAGTCGATTAAATTTACACTACTCCACATACTCCTGGTATTTTTTTCGTTAATTAAAATAATACAATCGATAAAAAACATGAAAAATGCGTTCTTGATGGTTTTAAGAAAATGACTATTTTTAAATAGAACACTCAATTTATGTGTATGAGTATCTATGCTCCAATTAGAGAAAAGAAAACCAGATAGATGATAGCAACGTCCTAAAAACAGTTCGAATGATACAAAAATTTGTTAATAATAAAGATGGGATCCTTGACAACACTTTAAAGAGAAATTAGTATTTTATATTATTATGAGATGTGTAAAATAATATATGTCTATTAGGGTAATAGACATAAAGATTATAGATCTAATAAAATAAATCGAGAACACATATTTAATGTTTTTCTTAAGTGTACCATTTTAATTAACGTAAAAAAATACTAATAGTTTAATAATTTAACTGATTTTCAATACTGAATAAATTATCAATGGCTTACACATAATTTGGAACAACCTATACAGGGTGTTTTCAAAATTGAGGCATTTCTTTTAACCGATAATACAACTTTTAAAAATAAATCATTACATCAAAAATAGTTTATACAAAAGTTCTTAAATAACACAGATATAAGGAAAAAGTTATTAATATGCAAAGACAAATAAAACATAATTAAGAACCGAAGTTTTATTGTACTTTGAAATGTTTCGTGTTTACAAATATTGTGAAACAATATTTGTGCTATCAGAACGTAAAGGCTATAATTGGCAAATCCACGAGATTAATGCTTGCGATCAAATAATTAGTGTGAGAGAGTGATACAAAAAAAGACTTGTGGATTCGCCAATGATATTCTATACATTCTCAATGGACAAAAACTATAAAAAATAAACAATCAAATATAAAACATTTCAAAGTGCAATAGAACTATTGCAGCGCACTTTCATTTTGCTCACCTTTACATATTGACAATTTTTTACTCAATTTTCGTTATTTTGCAACTTTTATTTTGAGTGTAATGATTTAGTTTTAAGAGTTTCATTACCAGTTAAATGAAATGTTTAAATTTTGAAAACATCCTGTATATTTTATAAAGCTTCATTTTCATAGTCATAATTGCAATATACTATAAGGTATAATTTTTCGACAAAAAGGCAACTTTTTACAAGACTAGAACAGGAAAATCTGCAGCTTCTGTTTTGATGTTTCGCAAATTTACAACGATAATTCACAGCCCAACACTACTATAAAATAACACAATAACTTAACCCGTTAAAAAGCTAATAAAATCTTCAAGTTATTTGGAATACTGATGTGAAATATAAGATTTCTGAACTTAACTGGTGCTATTACCAAAATTGTACATTTCACTGGAATTTGCCAATTGGCTCGTAAAAATTTAACGAACCAAACCTCATAAATAACATTTAAAACCAATGTGGAATAAAAATTAAAAACTTAAATGCTGTCAAGCCGTATTAATAGAGGCTCTAAAGTAGATAAAATCACAACCTTTGATTTTTTCTTCAGCGTAGAATTTTCTTGGTTTCCATAGGAAACGGAATGTTTAGATCAAGGAACCATTATTTTACTAAGTCCGGGGAACACTTCAGCTTGAATTGGACCGTAATCGACGTGTTCCCCATCCACTGTCATATACCTATAAAATTCAAATTTGAATGATTCCAACATTGTCAGTATAGGATCAAATCTGTACCCAATTTGTGACATATCCGGCTCTATTCGAAACGCGTTCACTGCAATTAATTCGATAAAACCACTGGGATCTTTATTTTCTGCTAATGCATGTGCCCCAGTATTTAAACCTAAAATAATTTTAAATTTATTGGAGTTTATACGTGATAAGGAAATAGTCCAGAGTTATTCAATTGGATTAAAATAAGATCAATTGGATTTGGTGTTCTACTCAAATACTTCTTTTTCTAGAGTAACAACACTTACCTAAAAGAAATTGCAGTAATTGTGATCTGCTGGCACCGTGTTTTACCACCAACAACCAAATACGGCCATCGTTCAATTGAGCTTCCGGAGCAAAGAGACAATCTTCACCTAAATGAGTCTGATAAGATGCATGCACCTAAAAATGTATTTATTATTAAAACATTGAATAGCGTCTCAAATATTGTTACCATAACAAAACGGCCTTCTATGCATTTCCATTCCACTGGAAGTGGAGCGGTTAAACTAGGTAGTTGCGATGCTGGACCGAACATTCTTCTAGTTCGATTACGTATGGTGCAATTATCTCCGTCGCCTGCATAATTCAGAACACAATTAGTAGGGAAAGAGTAGTACAAGAAATACAAAAATAGTAAATGTACAAAATATTCGGAAAAATTAACACTTCAATTTACATTTTAAAGTTTTTGTTTACCTTGTATATTAATAAAAATATTTACTTACACATACTATCTTGTAAGTTATATATAGAATAAATTATAATAAATTTATATTTCTATACAACTTAGAATAAATAATATAATCTTTGTACATTTACGCTTCACTGCCTGTTAATATTGTAATTTTCCCGGAAGCATACAAAGCATTAATTATGAAATAAAAGCTTTACAGGGGCCCAAGGAGTAAACCAACCGATAACATCATAAACAAATACAAAACCAAAGTGCATAAATAATGGTAAAGTAGTGAAAAGTAGTAAAATCCCATTAGAATTACCTAATCCACTATCCGTGGTCGATTGATAAGAACTTCCACCAGTTGAAAAATAGGTACTACGTCTAGAATGAGCGCTATACCACGAATCTAACCTTTGCCGCCCTAATGGAAGAATACAAAAACACATTAAGCAGAAGATAATGATGAGGATTGCACAAAATATGAGTGAAAAAAGCTACCTTGTTGAGTTTCCAAATGTACTTCTGTAGGTAAATCTAATGTACTCCCTTTATTTAAAGAGTCATTAAGTAAAGAAGGAGCTGTGTTCGAAAAGGGTATAGAAGAAGGAAGATACCATAATTTGCCTTTATAGGATCTTAAGCCAATCAATCTTGCTACTGACCAAACGGTAAATCTCGTCCCACCCAACATTCTCAATCTGAAATTTTACCTCGTTAAAGCATGGCGCAATGGAGATAAGCAATAACACTACCTTTCACTCTCAATATCAATATCGGACAATAGTCCCCAACCAACAGATAAAAACGAAAATAGAATATTTGATACAGTTTCCACCCTGACAATATCCATAGGTTCCGTATATCCCCTAATCGCCGCCAAAGTTGATGGTAACGTTGTCGATGGAAAATAGGGCTCGGATGCGTGATGAGCAACACTGCGAGCCAGACCATTGCCTGAACCACCAGGAATTACGCCGATTGGTATGGATTTTAACACCTCTGACCAATCGGGCCTCTCGAAAATTCCATTGACGATTTCAAATATGATGCCATCACCACCTACCTAAAAAAAACCAGTTTTAATTTTCTTGCGGATTTTCCTTATGCGAGGATTGTTCGAATTCACATATGCAATTTGTTTTTTCCTAAACATGGAACCTGTTTATTTATAGTCACGTAAATGAAAAAGAAAGTTTTGTAAAAATTATCTGACAACTTTGATTTGTTCAAATGTGAATATGTTGTTGGCCTGTTGAGAAACAGTTATGTAAACTATAGCGATTCCTTCCTTAAGACTTCTTTTAAGATAACTGAAAAAGTGCTTCTCTATAAGTTTTCAATTGTGTTTTGATTGAACAATCCTCATAAAAACACTTCATTAAACAATATGTTATATTCATAAATATTGTTTATTAAATTTTGTAAACCGCAGGACAATTATTACCGACAATTTTTATCTATAAATTACTAATTTTGTAGCTGGCGACCTTCAATCCTTTAACCTTTGAAAAACCACTTAAAACCAGTGACTATGGTTGCTTTATGTGCAACTCTTGTTTGAAAATATGCAGTAAATTTTATCTAGATGTATTTTTTTATTACTTCTTTGCTATTTCTTTGTGAATTTCAACCTTTGTGCTATTCAACTTATATAAAAGGAGATCATTTGCATTTTCTCATTATTACTAATCTTAAAGAAAATCAACACTTTATTATATAAGGTCTTACCCCAATTATTCCTGTCCATTGAAACACATTACTCGTTCTAACAAAGTCTCTTGCGTAATTTGAATTTTTGGTCATGTATAAATCATATGGAATTTCCGCTTCATTCAAAATGGGAGCAACTTTTTGTTGGAAAATTTGTCTTCCCTTGCCTGCACCACTTTTTGGATTACACAATATCAATAGCCTCCGATTCTCTTTATGATGAACCACTGAGAGATAGTCATTCAACATAGAACTGTTAAGGGGTTCTCCTTTGATTAACTTTTTAATTGCGCATCTCCATCGTTGCGCTTCTTTATTATTGTCTTCGTATTTGTCAAAGGACCTGAACCTCAAAGTAATTATTGTTCGTTCTCGTTTTTTACTAAACCCTTTTCTTCCTTGGAAAATGTACGCGTATACGTACAAGTAGGCACTCACATCTGTATCATCAAGATCTGTAGAATTTTCTTCTACCACTTGCAGACTGTCAGACCGAGGTAAGGACTGGCAAGTGCAGTTTGTGGTTCGTTTCTTACTCCTGAGACACTGGCATCCTATTATGTCTTTGAGCAAAATTATTTGTTCCTTCGGGATACCTTCAGCGTCTTTAATCAAGTGCAAACCTTTTCGGGTTAATCTCACTTTGAAAGTACTGTATTTCTTGGAAAGAACATAGAAAGTTTCTTCAAGCAAAATTTGTGGTTCCGGTGAATTTTCCACTGATTTAATTTCCATTTTTGGATTTTGGAAAATTTCCAGTTGCTAGTGGATATAGGAAATAGATTTCACACGATAAATGCACGTTTTTGCTGTTATAACATATTGGAATGAAAGGCAAACCTAGCTCAACAAACGCCAGAAAATAACTGATAATTTTTTGTTTTTAGAAATGATTAGTTTGGTGGGGAGATTGAACGACTATTTCAACAAATAAGAGAAGAGTATCTGTTATGACGTCATGGAAAATATGATAGACGGTTTCATGTACTGTCGAAATCAGCTGATTTAGACAGTTCAGTAAAGTTGCTGTTTGATCGCGGTAAAAACATGTCCAATTTGGAAATTCCGAAATCGATTACTTATTCGCCATCACAAGAAGAACGAAATGACAATAATGCCTTGCTGGCACTGAAGAATACTAAGCATTACGAACTGATTAAAACTAGTGAAGAAGCCGGCCGAGATGAACTTCACCAAAAAAGATTGAAATTTTTGAGAAAAGAATTGGACTATTTAAAGGATACAGCATGGAATTACGAACCAATTGAAAATTATATTGGCCAGTGTTCTCAACGGTGATTTTTATTTAGTTTTTGTGTCAATAAATGTAAAAAATTACTTTAAGAAGCTTTTTTTTTCTAATGTATTTCTGAACGTAATCCAACTGTCAACGAAATGTCACACAGATGTCATACTGACGTTCTTCCTTGCATTCTTGTAGTTTGCACACCGAATGGTATTTAAAAAATTGAAAATACGGATTTTAAAAGGAAAATTGAAAAAAGTTGATTATGGCAAAATACGATTTAACTTCCAAAATAGGTCAATACTTGGACCGACATCTGGTTTTCCCGTTGTTAGAGTTTCTATCAGCAAAAGAAGTAAGGAAACATATTTGAGGTTATGCTTTTTTAAATTTTAAACATATTTCTTGGAAATAATTCTATAAAACCATTTAGCTATATTTAAATAGTAATTGCTCTACTCTATGTATTATTTCTTTCCAGATCTACGATGAAACTGAAGTTTTAAAAGTAAAATTAGATATTTTAAGTAAAACTAACATGATAGACTATGCAATTGATATCAGAAAGCAATTGTACCCAAGAGAGGAGGTTCCTGAAGATTTGAAACAGAGAAGACAACATGTTGTGGCCCAGTTGCAAGAACTTCAACAAGAAGTCGAGCCAATTTTACAAATCATGGCCAACGAAGAAAGCATGAAAAACATGGAGAATATGAGGGATTCCAAAACATTAATTGCATATTTGGAGAAGGAAGTTAACGTAGGTCTTAAATTGATTGTTGTTTATTGATTTTTTTTCAAATCTTTACTTTTAGTTTGACATGGAAATGATTAATTCACTTCATACGTTGGCAAAGTATCGTTATGAATGTGGTAACTATTCAGTGCCAACTTCGTATTTGTACTTTTGCATGTTAGTCTTGCCTCCGAGTGATAAAAATTATTTAACTTCACTTTGGGGAAAGTTTGCTTCAGAAATTCTCGTACAAAATTGGGATTCCGCATTGGAAGATTTAAATAAACTACGTGAACACATTGATAACAGTCCTAATCAATTCGGGGGAATGGGTGGTTAGTCAAAGTTAGACATATTGGCTTAAAGATTTTTATTAAAAATTTTCAATTCACATAGGCAATAGTTTACAATTGCTGCAGCAAAGAACCTGGTTAATTCACTGGTCGCTATTCGTGTTCTTCAATCACGCTATGGGAAGAGAATTGATCATTGAAATGTTCCTGTACAGACCACATTATTTGAATGCAATTCAAACTATGTGTCCACACATATTGAGGTATTTAGCAACTGCAGTCATTATAAACAGGGGCAGAAGGTTTGTATTTGATATAAAATGCTCATTGGTTCATAGTTAATTTAATCTACTTCATGACAGATCTGCCCTCAAAGACTTGGTCAAAGTAATCCAACAGGAAAGTTACACTTACCGTGATCCAATTACTGAATTCTTGGAACATTTATACGTAAACTTTGATTTTGACGGTGCCAGACAAAAACTCCAAGATTGTCAAACTGGTAAATTAATATTAGACGATGAAATTTTTTTTATATTTATAAATTTTAGTGCTTTTTAATGACTTTTTCCTGATTTCTTGTTTGGATGAATTTGTCGAAAACGCTCGATTAATGATTTTTGAAACCTTTTGTCGCATTCATCAATGTATCAGTATTGGAATGTTGGCTGAAAAATTAAATATGAATCCAGACGAAGCCGAATGCTGGATTGTTAATTTAATTAGAAACGCCAGGTATTTATCTCATTATAGTGTTTACCAAGAAAACGTTAAGCCAAGTTGATTGAGGAAAACATTGTAATAAATCATCGCTGGAATGCGTTTGTTTCATTGGAGCTTAAAGTCTTTTGAATTTATGATAGTTTTCCTCAATTAAAGCTTTTAAGGAATACCTGATACATATTTAATTAAAACATTATTTAATTTCCTACAGATTGGACGCTAAAATCGACTCAAAATTGGGTCATGTGGTAATGGGGGCACAACCTTTAAGTCCGTATCAACAATTAATTGAAAAGATTGATTCGCTGTCAGTGAGATCAGAAACTCTGTGTGGTTTAATTGATCGTAAATTGAAATCAAAATCTGATGTAAGATTATCGATCTATTCTTTGAGAAAATGTTGAAATTGTTTAATTTTCATTTCTTGCAGATACGTTGGGGAAATCAAGAGTTCTGATTGGATAAGTTCAAACTACGATTTTTTGTAATTGAACCAATAAAGTTTTTGTAAACTGATTAGTGTATTTATAAAAATTATGTACATTAAAATTGTTATTCGTCTCCTCTTAGCGCCCTGTACTTGCTTAATTCAGTAGGAAATGTCCGGCTTAATTCAAGTAGCATGTTTGATTTGAATTTCCTATAGGCATCAATTTTTCCTTTCACTTGTTCGTTCTTAGCCAGCGCCTTTTCAATGCAATCTTTGGTATACAATTGTGGATTGCGGCCTTGGTCAATATAACTAGAAATAAATATTCATATATTTATCTCAATTTAGAAAATTATATCTTGTACATATTATGTACAAGATGATTCAGAACTATGGAATCAAACTGATAGGGGTTCTTCAGTGCGATAATAGAAGTCATTTGAGTACAAGAACCGATATTCGAAAATGTCTTCGTAATGCACTATGGTCCTATGAAGCTTTAATCCTTTCGCGACTGTTGGGATAATACGTCTCAAGATAGAAAATTCAAATACTATTAGAACATATGATCCCAAATAGAAGAATAGAGAATTTTCAAAAGTTGGCGGAGTTAAAAAAAAATAGCCGTTGCGAAAGTGTTAAGGGACATATTTACTAATTTTTTATTAGTGTAGTTCTGCATAAAGACCAATTACTTTGCGAACTTTATAAAATTTGCAGAATTAACTCTTTAACTGCCGTGATTTCCTAATATACGTGCTTCTTATAGGTATTTGTATACAAGTGAACAGCGGTCAAAGAGTTAAAGGGCAAATGCACTAACCTAACAATAAAGAATTTCTGTGTTCTATCTTGTTTAAAATAAACAACGCCAATACCAACCTATGACAAAAATTGTAAAAATGAAAGGCAACATTTTGAGTACTTACTGTAGCGTTATGTAAAAAAAAAGAAATTAAAATGCATGAAAACCCTATAAAACACATTTTTCTACATAAATGTCTTAAAGCTTCATAGGGAGACATTTTCAGATTTGGTTCTTATACTGAAATGTCTTCTACTACTACATTAAATAACCCCTAACAGTTTGATCCCATAACCTTGAATCATCCTGTTTATAATTGAAACTTGTCTTCAGCCACGCAATTATAATCATTTTGTTTCATAGAAATGGTAAACATTGTGTATGAATATCAACGAAGTCTGAGCAAGCTTCTCTAGGAGAAAACCATTTAGGAAACCTTTCACATGGTGTAATTTAGTTTCATAACAATCATATCGCTGATTTAGTAAAAAGGCTGTGCAAAAACAAAATACAGTGATTCTACAACATAGATTTACCCTTTTTACTATTTCCATATCTCTAAGTTATGTACCAAAGATAGTTTCTATTGTACAATTATTAGTAACTTACTCAAATACTTCGAGCGGCACGTGTACGTCCTGTACTTGAGATTTTAATTTGTCAACTTCCTGTAACCCATGTACCATCGTTTGTCTAAAATTATTGCCATTGCTTCAAGGGAAATGTAAATTTATAGTTTTTTACTTACAATTTTTGATTTAATACGTTCTGGCTTTGTGGCTGAAAATCACTTACGATAATGTGAATTTGTCGAACATTCTCAATAAACATCTCTAATTGAGCTTCAAGATTTTCTAGTGACGATGCCATATTATAATCAAAAACTTAAAAATTAATGTTTTATTTAGTTTTTAGCAACACTATCTGGTCAACGAAAACAACCACAAAGACAATTCAATACAGAAATGTCAAAGTCGTCACTGTTGCCAACATATTAAGCAAAAAATAACTAGCTACATAACCACCAACCATGGTTATTGTATCATGACCACCAACCAATCAACAAAAGAAACACTTCAAAGAGGTTTCACTTAGAATTTATTATTTTGTCGTGTCTAGTAAAGGCTTAAATCTATTATTACAAAAAATTTACAAGTAAAATTACGTGTCACGTGATATTGGCAGGTCTCGGGCGCAATATTAACTTCCCGGTGTCGTCACAAGACATATTAAAGTCTCTCAATACTTCTCTTGTTCTAGATGTTATTATTGATCCTGCTATTACACGTCTATGCACACCCAATAGAAGTATAATTACTGAAAAATAGAAAACCCATAAGAGTTTGTTTGGTTCAGATTTATATGCTCTTACTGAGAATGATTGTTGATAAAATGAAGAATGGATGATTTGTTAATGACTGTGTTAAAGAAACAACACGGGTTTCCGGATCAAATATCCATTGACTGCCGCCTGTGGCAACGCAGATTGAAACTACAGCTAAGACAACTAAAAAATTCACTAAATGCAAACTTTATATTATATTAAACACTTAGATTAGTTTTACTTCTCCATCTCGTCGTTGCGGGGTGAAGACAAGCTATAACTTCAGTAAGTCTTCGTTCAAAAGCCTTTAAATCTGCAATTATATCTAATTTATAGGTTATGAAATTTTCGTATCTATGAAAAAAATCGATTCTACCTTCACAGGCCGTTTGTTCTATGGACATTTTCTACGAAAATTATTTGTTTGAGTATTAAAATAACGTCACTAACAAACACTTTAATATTTGCAACGAATATCCATTTATTTTTGCCAGATATTTGAAAAAACCAAAAAATACAATATAAAATGTCAAAAACTCGTTCCCCCTAACCCCAACTACAGCTGGTTTCTAACTTTAATTACTCACGTTAGATGTCGCCGCCTTTCATCTAAAAAATTTCTTATTTTTTTTTTAATTATAAGTTATGCAACCAATCATATATAAACCATTAAGGTCTCAAATATTTACAAAAATCATCATTATTTTTATCATAAAACATCTATTTGTGTTAATAATGCAAATATCAAGACAATATTACATTAAAATCCTGCTCGGTATATTCCTGTTTAAGTAATTTGTACATATCCCATGCCCTTGGGCATCCCATTTTAAAACAGAACGAATAACGTCGCTTTGAACGGAATTCCACTCGGTGCTGATGTCAATGCGATTATTTATCGAGTTTCAATAAGGTGAGTCGGGATATGCTTTTCTCCAGGGTCGATATGGTCATATCTATCCATCCATAAGCTCATAACGAGAATCTAACTTAGCAGAGTCGAAAAACATTACATTACCTATACGATCGTAAATTTTGAACTAGGGTTTCCAAAAATCATACATTTTTTAATAACTTGCCCGCTGGGTTTGTACTTAACTGCTATCACCTGTGGATTCTTCTGTATTTCCAACCACATATCGGAAAGATCGTAATAAAATTTTCCAGAAATATACACTTCTTCGTGCCTATGTACATTCGATAGAATATAAAATGAAGTCAATGTAGCTGGAATTTATACATTTCTCTTGCATTATACCAAATAGAAATACCTGTTCGATCAAAATAAATAACTCTAAAAACTTATCGATTTCCCATAATCGTGTTCGAAGGATTATACGAGGAACGTTTCTTAAATTAGCAATGCGGCATGAACAGGAAACAGTGGTTCATAATTTCAATGTTTAATTTTTTCAATGTAGTGTTTGCAAAAACTTTTTATAATCGAATATGTTTTTTGATTAGAAAACAAGCAGTTGTTAAGGGCCAGCAAGAGAAACTGTTTGATACATGGAAAATTTTTCAAAGTCATACAGCAAATGTGAGCTTTGTGAACTGTCATGAAGTAATAGGTTAGGAAACTTTTGGTAAGTTTTCTTTGTTCATTACAGCCTCTCTCAAACGAGTTGTGTTAACTCTGACTTTTGAGTTATATTTTATTCTGATATTTGAACCCAAAAGTCCTTGACAATTAACTTTTTTCACACTGTCACAATGATAGTGAATTTATTAAGTAACCCTCGTATGGAGCTACAGTTTTATGCACATAAATAAGTATGGAGAAAATGTATGAATTGTTTATACCCCAGAGGGGTAATTTATATCGTGTTGGGTATTACATGACGCCTTTTAACCCTATCATCAACAATTTGAATTCCATATTCAATGAAATGAGCTCGAATTCGCAAAAGAAGCTTTTAAGGTAAACCAGTAACAAAAAAATGAAATTTTCCATTTATTTGCAGTGATTCCATTAAAGTCTTAAGGTGTGACGTTAATAAATCGTAAGCTTTTCGTTTGCTTTACTTCAGACTTGACGCTTAAAAGATAACAGCTTAATAATCTTAGAAATTTGAGCACACAAAATAGGAGCTTTAAAGCAAAATAGCTTACTTATTCCTTGCAACTTGTTAAAACTAAAAAAAACTACTTTAAACAACCTAGAAGACGCTCCGGCAAAGGCATTCGTCTAAAAATCTCATTAGGAAGAATATGGAGAAAACTAGCAGTGTCTCATTATTGATCCTATATTTTAACAAGACGAGAATTAATCAGTCTCCATCTATCTATGTTGGAATATCTTGTACTTTTGCAAGTTTAAGTCGGATTCAAGAAGTGTAAAATCGATTGTTATGATTTTTCGACTAATTTTTTGGAAAGGGCTATGTCAAGGAGAAATC
>JABRWK010000174.1:165331-179783 GCA_013372445.1 Hypothenemus hampei | reverse complement strand
TGAAAATTTTAAATTTTTATGAAAAAAGGTAATCTGATCTTATACGAATATTATACCAAGACGCTAAATGCGAGTTCCAATAAATAAATGTTTATTATAATTTATTTATTAATTTATTTTAATGTTTTTTTACAACATTAAGTTATAAGGACTGTTTTTTTTTAATAACTTTTTTTCACTATTTCGGCACTTAGCACCTTTCTACATTAAGGTCTTCAATTATATTTCCAAAATTACCTGTAAATAAAATCGCCATTTGCTGGATAAGAATATTGACCCCTTTTTATATTCTTTTAATAACATTTAAAATTGTATTTATAGGTCTATTTTGAAGATTTTGAAATGCTAAATCAATTGGCTCTCGAAGTTCCACGTCATAATTATATTGAATTTATAAACGTGGTTTTTCATTAAACCCCATAAAAATCTAAAACTGACAGATCGGGAGGTCGTGGTGGCAACCTAACACCTCCATTTGTACCTATCAATCTTTGAGGAAAGTTAATATCTAGAAACTCTTTTGTATGTCTAGAGTTATGGCTTGGTGTATCGTCTTATTGCAAATAAATAAAATTAACTCCATTAACCTCAAAAAGTGCCCTTAAATCTTTCGATTCTAATAGGACAATACGTCCTAAACTAAGTTCAAAGATATTCACTGAAAAATAAAAACGTACAAGGCAACTTACATCGTTTCACAATGATAATAGAACCAAAAAAAATGGGACCGAAAGGGTTAGTGGGACACCCTGTATATTGTTGTGGACAATCAAAAAAACTATTTTTGACGGAAATGAATTTCATTAACGATTACTGTTGAGGAATGTCGAACTTTTGATGCAGGTAACATGGAAGATTAGTTTCAAAAGTTCAATCTAAACTAACAATAGTATTACGTCATATAAAATGCTGGATGCTATATATACAGGTTGATTCATAGTTAAATCTGCATATATAATCACGCTTTGGAGTATTTCTCTATGGTTTGAAATCACCTTTGTGTACAGGTCTGGCAAAAGAAATCTACAAATAGAATTTTACCAAGTTAAAGGAACAACATAACACACTAAACATATATTAAAAATAACATAATTAAATTAATATACAGGGTGTCCCAGAAAATGGAGGTCAACACTTTATGAGACATAGTATGACTCAAAGTAAGTCGATTTAACTAAACTTGCCTCAGTCCAAAAGTTGATAATAGTGGAGCTACAAGATGTTAAAGTTGAAAAAATAAATCACATTTTCTTTCAAATCTTTCAATAACTTCGAGCCAATTTCATGAAATTTCGTATCTAGGGGTTTTTTGGTATGAGAAATTCAAATTTATCAACGAATAAAACACTTTAATATATCATCAAAGTTCAAAGATCAAAGAGTTCTTGAATTTTTAAACACTTCGCTTAGAATTAATTTTTATAGATGGTTTTCTTATTGATAAGAGATTTAATTTATCAAATACATTTTTCACTCTTTGCACTCTCTGCATTTCGTCTTCCATGGTTCTTAATGGACTATTATGAAACTGATTTTTAATTGTTCCCCAAATAAAATAATGGAGAACTGAAAAGTTGGGATATCGGGAGGTCTACAAGTTAAGTCCATTATTCGAAATCCATTGGTCATAAAAGACCCTCTCAAGACATTATTAACCAAATAACCATTATGAGGGGTACTCCATTATGCTGATAAAATAATTGTCTATGTTCTGCTATTGGCAAATTTTTGATATGCATTTGTTCCAAATTTCTCAAAATATTTAAATATCTTTCACCGACAGAAAATAACAATAATTATACAAAATAATTTTAAAATGGGATAAAAACGATTATTTACTATTTAAATTTTCTTCATAAAAATGTAGTTTAACGACCTTATCGATTCTAATAATAAAAAAAATATTAGACTGTCAACCTTCTTGAAAATTACGTTAGGTTAGGTTACTCATTAAATTAGGAAACTCATTAAGATTGGTATAATTCCAATAATGGGATTACAATTAGCCGGACGATAGCATCACGGTTATCTACTTAATGCGTATGTGCCCTAAGAGTTCTATGTACGCTGCTATTAGATCAATTGCACTCCAGGACCTTCCCAATTTACCTTAACCCTTAACTGGTGAGATTGGGTCATTCTGGCCCAGACGAATTTTAAATTACGCCCCATAACCAATTCCTGCGTTCTGCCTATAAGCGCTTTTCATCTTGAGTATTACAGGATAGTGGTATTGTGTTTGACATCAGTGAAAAGGTACCAATCAGGTCAGGTAGGACAAAGCCATTTTTACGTTCCATTACCAGTATATTATTGAAATTATTTCGAATTCTGATATTCCTTATGGCATGCCAATGGCACTTTCTTGGAGCGCCTAAATATTTCGCTTATTCAGTGTCAAAATGTTTTCATCGTTTAGCATTCTTATCACTTATTTCAATTTTTCTATGCAATGTTGCTCGAAAACTGTATTTATGAAACACTAAAATTATTTTCCCAAGTGTTGTTCAGTTAAGGACTATAGTCAATAACACGACGAATAGGTTTTGAAATGATTAGTGAAAATATATAGTTACAGAGACAATATTTCGGAACGGGGTCACATCACCAATTACATTAGTTAAAATATGTTCACCAATTAAGGGTTAAAGATGCCGTGGGATACACATATTTGGAAATAACCAAAATTTTTGTTTCAATTATTTCGTCATCAAAGATAGGTTTGTTTAGTTTGTAGGGTGCTTTCACAGATTCGCCAATTTTTAAAATGTATGGCATTTAGTTAATATTTTGTTACATTGGCCAAAAATAATAAACAAATTGAGATAATCTTCCTTTGTGGAATGTTCGAATGTCTTTATTATTTAATTAATTAATGACATTTTTAACTTGATTGTTTTTCGGCGAGCATGGCCAACTTAGTACTACAGGTCATTAGAAAAAAAAACAATTGACTGCTGAACATTTAAAAGTGTTTTTTGAAATAAAATCTAAACGGATAGATTTAGGTATACACAATAGAATTAATAGTAATTTCTATTTTTGGTGTGAAATACGTATTTGTTGAAAAAATAGAAAATTCCTATTTAAAAAATGAAAGTTTTTCATAATTTTTAAATGAATGCGTTAATTTATTTTTCTGGACACTCTATGAAAGAGTATAATTTTACCCCCTGATTCAAATGATATAAAGCATTCTGTATAAAAGTGCAAATTATCATTGCAAAACACCCTGCTGTTTACGAAATATTAGCAACTACTTTAATGTCTGCAGCTGTATTTTTTTTTTGAAAATTTTAAATATCTTGTAAACTGTAAAATTTATGTACAGAACATTAAATATAAATATTTATAATTTTGGAACATAGATTGCAAATTTGAAATTTCATATAATATACAAAGTGTTCCATTTAAAATATATATATATATATGAGTTGATATCTATTTCCGGTTTAGCCGCTAATATAAGCTAAATATTTTTAATCGATAGAGCATATCAAGATTATTATATAGTATGTGCTAATATTCAAAGTTTTTGTAATAATTACAACTATACATATATTATAGTTTTCAATATATGGATAAAGATATTTGTGGGACACCCTGTATACAAAAGTAAAACAAATTTTTAAACGTCAGCTTGCATTAGATAATATTTCGGAAATTATTAAATTGTATTCTTAGAAAATAATTCAAAACCTTGATCTTCAAAAAATTCTATTTTACATTTGGGATTTTCGGTATCTTCGCAAAATTCCTTTGGAAATTTCCTAAGAGTAGACTAAAGTTAGGTAAGATTCTTATCGAAAATATCAGTATCAATCCATTGTATAAGCATGCACCTAATAAGGATCCTAATATTTCACTTGAAACATTAAAATTGGAGCATTTGTTTCGTTTTAGTCACACGCTTCAAAATCTATTGTGACATGCCTATTTTAAATGTCATATCACTAGTAAAGCAAATTTAAATTCAGGATTAAGATTTAAATTGCTCCCTTCAAAATCATGCGAATCAAAAAAAAAAAGAGCCAAAAAATGACTAACACGGGAACCGCCCGAGGTCCCCCCCCCTGATTTTGAAGAAATTTTGCACATAAGTAGTTGAGACTAAAATAATGGACACGTATTTTTTTTAGCGGCCATCTTCAAGGTTTAAGGGGTGRAAGCCCCCCAAAATTTCGACCATTTTTCGTTTTTTAGGGATAACTTTTGAATCAGATGACGTAGAGCAATGAAAAAAAAACAAAATGTCCATCTTTCAATTCCCCATCGACCTATAAAGACCCGGAAAAATATCTATTTTCATTTTTTTTTCAAAAATTTCACTTTTTTTACCTCCGTTTTTACACACATCGAGTTTTCTCGTTCAATTTCTACTATTTTATAGAGAAAACATTTCTCAAAACAATGCCGGAAATTTAAACAGAAATGCGCGCGAAACGTTCGACTTCTTATAACTTTAGAAACTTATTCTAAGGAAAAAGCCTTTATTTAATGAGTAGGTACTAAAAGACGGTATCATCGAAAATATTTTTACGATTAATCTGTGACTTAGATGCTTCATCTCTAGCACAGATGTAGTTTTGGCTACGTTCATCCTGTAGGAACGTATAAATAAGTTTTTCAAAGAATTATCTCTACTTACCTTATAAACAAATAGTGTTCTTAGCGAAACATAAGATATGGGACCTAATCCCAAATTTGTAAAATTAAAAGGAAGACCCATTAAGATATCGAACTTGTGTTCAATATCATTTGCTTTGGTTAAGCCTTATAATATTTAGTAAAATTAAATGTACATGTTTTTCGAATTCTTGCATTTTTTGATAAAAAATAAAATGAAAATAGGGATGAAAATAAATTAAATTACACTTATCATATTGGTTTAAAAAAATCAAAATTAAAAATTCAAAACAACCGCAAATTGCAAAATGATTTGCGTAAGTTGAAAAATATAACCCATGATAGCGCAGTGATTATGTAGCTGCATTATCATTGCACTTAACAATTTATTGTTAATTGTGTCGCCAAATATCATCAATTCATCTTATTTACTCTTATCTGTTTTTACAAATATTTTCCATCATATCTAAATATAATAAAAGAGAGACGGTGTATAAAAAGACGTTTTCTATGCAGCTTTATTTAAAAGAAAGTCTTCATTTAGTGTTTACCAATAATTTATATTACAAAATGTTGATCAATTCAATAAGTATAGTAAATCTGTTATTACCAACATTCAATTCCCAAAATTTTCCAAATGTACCGACGACAGAAAAAGAACGAAAAATATCTAAAGAAGTAGAAGACATCATTACACGAGCCCGTAACGATATATCTTGGGAATTTGAAACATAGGATATCCTCGAATTTGATGATCCGTTTGAAGTACACAATCCAGAAATTATAGAAGGTCAAGAAAAGATGGAAACATCTTGATGACCTATCTTGAGGATAACATTGATTTTAGTCAAGCTAGTGTTTACACTGAAGACGTTGAAGTTGTAAGTTTCGATTATAAGAAGAAAGTTGTAGAGTTTTGGAGATCTGGGAAAAAGGGCAATTTAAAATTATCTACAGTACAGAACATGTTTAAAAAAAGTACGATCCAGAAAGCAGTTGAAACGCTGGGAAGATTCAATAAATCAAGGAGGCACGCATAAAGAAAAGGTTGCAAAAATATCGCAATTTGCTTTAGATAGATTCATTTCTAAACACATTTCTGTTTGAGCAATAATAACTTTTTTCAGAAACGTGATATCGAGCTCAGGTTTCCGGCATTGTTTTGAGCAATGTTTTCTCTATAAAATAGTAGAAATTGAACGAGAAAACTCGATGTGTGTAAAAACGGAGGTAAAAAAAGTGAAATTTTTGAAAAAAAAATGAAAATAGATATTTTTCCGGGTCTTTATAGGTCGATGGGGAATCGAAAGATGGACATTTTGTTTTTTTTCATTGCTCTACGTCATCTGATTCAAAAGTTATCCCTAAAAAACGAAAAATGGTCGAAATTTTGGGGGGCTTCCACCCCTTAAACCTTGAAGATGGCCGCTAAAAAAAATACGTGTCCATTATTTTAGTCTCAACTACTTATGTGCAAAATTTCTTCAAAATCAGGGGGGGGACACCTCGGGCGGTTCCCTTGTAAGATAGGCATTTTTAAGAGGTTAAGACCTGTTTTGTTTTTCGATGAAGTCACATTTACTCGGAAAAGATTAAAAGATATTTATAACACCCATGTATAGGTCAATAAAAATCAACAGGTTATTGTAGAGACAGACCATTAAATAAATTTTAAAGTAATTGTTTAGGCGGCAATAGTTGATAGTTATCTTTTAGGGCCAGTATTCTTAACGATCAAATCAAAATGGGAGTGGTTTTTATTATTTTTTTAGTAATAACTCGCCAAAATATGTATCTTAACCTGGACGATGTACTATCGCGTTATAAGCATAATTTTCGAAATCGTCTAGATCAAGTTTTTCATAATCGTTAGATTGATTGAGAATAGAATTCGTTGGTCGACTTGCCTCCGGACTTCAATCGATTGGACTGAAGCCCAGTGTACTTTTATGAAAGATTGTGTTTAGGTGTATGATTCCAATATTAAATGAGCATAAGTTGAGACTGCGAACCATAGAAAGTGGATAATAATTCAGAATGAAATCACAAGATTTTCGGAACATCGTTTCTCCTTAATCAAAAGTGGTCGTATATGCATTCGCAAAGGTATAAGACAATTAAACACTATTTTCACTGGTGCGATATTCAGCTTAATGACATGACACTTCGTCGCTCTACAAAGTTGATAAATTATCTATTCTGGCATTATCATGGAAACCAAATGTCATTTTGTTTTTAATGATAAAACAGTTCAAGAGAGTTTAAACACTTTTTGGAAAACTGAAAGTTACTTGAATTCTTATTTGCAAAGTAGTCTTAAAGTAAAGTTTAATAGTGCGTCACAAAGTGTTGCACTTAACCAAAACCTAAAATTTTAATGATGATCGAGCTCGAGGAACAAATGCACACCCCAGTTCAAGTTGTCGGTTTATTTCAAACGCACCATTCAGATTTGTCGTTATTAAACCGGAGCACTTTGAACAAAGTTGAGGCACAATTTAGGGTATACGGGCATATAAGGAATATCTCACAAATATGATCCGATAATTATAATAAAATATAATATAATTATAATTATATCTTATATTATAATGTAAGAGAAGATCCCAAGTTAAATATTCTTCTTAAGTATGAAAATAGTTCAATAATTTTAGCCTGACAAACGGCTCGCGAACATAATTTGTAGAATAAAGCAATTTTAAAAATTGCAAAGTCCGCGGGAAAAAGACCATTTAAAATGAAACTAGTACCCGATTTGCTAGAATATGAGATAATCAACAAAAGAAGTTTTATGATATCATGATAAACCTAATTAATGATGGCCAAATTTTTCTAGACTGGATATTCAAATATCCTAACAAGAGTTTAGGGTTCGATCTCCGCTACCTCTAATTTTTTTTCGTTTTTTTGTTAATAACAATAGTAATAATTGTCAAAATAATTAAAAACGATAAAAATAATTTATTTGACGCATTTACAGTTATTTAAAGCTTGTAATGAGAGAATTTATATGATTCCCATAATAAATTAAGGATTTTCGCTTAAAATTTCGTATTTCAAAAACGATTGGTCCAATTTTAATAAAATTGTCTACCAGGGGGCTTTTGATGATGCTCTTTCATAATATGTTAACAAAATTGCGTTTAAAATTGCCCTAATACTTTTTTCTGTAAAATCGACCCTAATTTTTAACTATAAAAACGTACGCCAATGACGAAGGGGAACTATTTTAGGCAAATCACAATCGCAATTCACAGATACACAACTGATCCAAATTTGAAGTGAATCGGCTAAGCACTTTTTGAGATACAAGAATGGCTCCATGAATCGTGCGACATACTGTATATGGTATACATATATTTTTTTTACGATATTTTTTATTAAAATTTAACCACTGATAAATATCTTGTTATTATGAAAAACTTGAGTACCAGAATAATTGAAACTTTTCCAACTAAACCCCATAAACTTTATACCTAGCAGAATGGAGGATATCTCCACTGCGAAGCTAATGTACAGAAATATCTTTATATGCTTTTTCGCAATAGTTGGATTAGACGAAGAGGTTGAAAGGCCATCAAGATCACTTGATCTAACCCTTCTATATTTTTATCTTTGGAATACTTTAAAAAAATAAAGTGTATGTTACAAATCCTAAAGACATTAAAGAACTTAAAAATAGGATTAGACCAGAAATTCCCCTAACAACACTACAAGATTTAAGAAAACTTCTGAATGAATTTTACCATCGGATATTTGCTAAGAAATAAATGGAGCACATTTTAAATAATTGCCAAAAATAATAATAATAATAATACCTAATTGAAAACAAGGTCTGTCTACATTCTTTTCATTTTTTTTAAATTTTGCAGTAAATTTTCTTTTTAAAAGAGCTTTTCAGCACAATATCACAAGTGATGTCATGTTATTTAAAGAAACAAAGTTGTGTTATGTATCACCGCTATTAATCCTTTCGTTGCTGTTGACGACTAGTAGCGTCCTCAATGTTTTGTGTCCTGAGTGCTAACGACGTTTTTCGTTTGTTTTGCTTTTAACGTGTTAACATCGTTAATGTTCACGCCAATCGTTACTAATGAATATTATGAATTTATTCTACTGTGTAAATACATATTTAGTCGTACACGGGCACAATGCCACTTAAAAGGATAGCAGCATTGAGAGGGTTAAGATATTTAAAAAAAAATTGCTATGATTATGAAACCCACAAGAAATCTCCCTCAATATATTTTTGCATTTTTCCCAAATACTTTTTCAAAAATTTCTATTGAATTTGTTCTAGTTAAAGCCTACACCTTGAATATTGCGCGGTTCAAAAATTGCTATCGTCAACTATTAATACTAACACAAATTCACATACAGGGTGGCTAAATGAAAACGAAACACCAGCCATTTCGGGTTTTTAAGGTCTTTAAAGAACAAAACGCTCGGACACGTATTCTAGCCAACAATTAAGGACGTCATTTCCAAGTGAAAAATTCCTAACAACATGTCGCACATGTATTCCAAAACCGTCGCTATACGAAATTTTTTATAAATGTAATTTTTACATTAAAATGTCTCTAAATTGTGCCGGAAACACCAACAATATAACTTGACTACTTTACCAGCGGATTCTTATCTAAGTTAATCGTAATTTAATATATTGTCGTTGTTGCCGGCACAATTTTTGAACATTTTAATACAAAAAGTACATTTATGACAAATTTCGTATAATGACAGTTTTGGAATACATGCGCGATGTATCGAAAACCTAATAGTTTTTGCAGAAAACAATATTTAATTTTGTAATTTTTGACTTTTTGAGGCTCTTTTTCTCAAAAACTAATCAATAAACTTAAAATCTAATTGCACCATTAAATGCAGTTTTGAAAATCTTTTAAAATGTTGTATCACAACATACCCCTTCTCATTTGAAAAAATTAGGGATCAAGCCACCAACGCTAAGAGGTTGAAGTTATAGCGATGGAAAAAATCGGGAAACATGTTCCCCTTCAAATAAAAGAATACGTGTCCGAGCGTTTTGTTTTTAAATACTTTAAGAGCCCAAAATGGCTGGTGTTTCGTTTTCATTTTGCCACCCTGGATAAAAGCTTCATAGAATTTGAAAGATAACTTGTGACTTAATTTTCATGGAACTGTGCATCAGCGTCTGTGTGAGCTTCCATAAAAATAAACTGTTTGGGTTTGTACCAATTACATTATCCCATATAATATCCGATTGATCTATTTCTTTTTCTTCATTATTACTGTCAACATTATCGAAAACTATTTTTTGTAATACGTTTTAATTACTGCAGTTTGTTGCTCCATTGTTAAGCGCTCCATGACGAAAATTAATTGAAATTTGGACCAAAAAATTATCAGGTGACTAATGGTATGGATAAGACATAATAACAATCACAACAACGTGGCTGCCAATGGTCGTTAAGAAAAATGCCGCGACATTTAGATTCGAACAAACTTTTAAAACACCTTATACATTGCTAATTGCAGGAACATTATCAATAACCTTTCATCGAACAGAGGGTTCAGGAATATTTGTTCTTATTTATCCCTATAAATTAGGTGGTCTAATAACTTCACTAGTAGTCTTGGATCGTTGCAGTTTAGCTTGTCTAGGCTCCTTTGTCAGCTGCCAATTCATCTTCTGAATATTCCGGAAAAAGTTCATACAAAAAATTTCGAAAATAGAAGAGTACTTTCTCTTCATTGGATAAAATATCATGGAAAAATTGTTTTTAACAATAATCTAATTTTCAAGTAATCAAATCCCCACATAAACGAGAATACGTATCTGCCAAAGTTTCTTAAGTTGTTTTTGTTTTTGTTCGTAATTCATTGCACAATTTCCCAATTACAAATACGTAAAATAAAGAGCGTAAGGAAGTATCGAAAAGCTCAATTGCTACGAACTCAGCTAATAAAACTAGTTACACCCTCTTCATTTTGGAAAAGGCATCACGTAAATTTTTTCTTCGGCTATTATAACATAAATATGTTAATGAAGCTACGTGAGATGAAAGTATGGTCTCATTAAAAAGGGCTTAAAGAAAGAAAACACCAAGTCTCATTATATGTCCTAAAAGTAATGTATCAAACGCAAAAAAAGAAAAATTCTTGTTTATGTAAAAAAATGTGACAACTTGAACAATGAAGATATATCACAAAAATTGGAATAAAATCACGTTTATAGACAATGTCTTTTGTCATTAAGAACACTTGGAAAAATAAACTTTACATAAGCAAGAAAAATGGAATAACTCGGAAACGATTAAGAAACGGACCATCATTTATTAATCTTTTTTTAATTGCAAATGACCTCTCCTATCTTCCATTTGCGTTTGATCCGTTATTTTTGAGACATCCTATACATGGTGTCTCAAAANATTATAAAAAAATAAAAAAAATAAATAAAATTTTTAAAAAATTAACTACGTGCGCCATTGGCATGTATAAAAAATTGTAGGGATAAACGTGTACATCACCTCACCTTCTTTTTGTTTTTCCAAATTATTCTTAACCAAATTCGTATCGTTGAACTATGCACTACTCTCAAATTTAAATGAAAATTTTTTAAAAGACACGGAATTGACAAAAAGATTTTTTTTATAAGCTAACTTTGACACTTTGTATAATAAAGATAAATATTTAAAATAAAAAGTGAGATACACAAATTTATGATGAACGACTTGACATAGTAATTTGTATCGTGGCGTAATACCATTGCTTGTTTGAAAAAGGTTCTAAAGTTTTACTTTGCAGAAATGTAACGATCCCAACTTGTGATCCCTATCCGGCTTATGAAAACTATGCAAAATATGCCGTTGTCATTAGGGCGGTAATTTACTATATTTTGCCTTTAATAATAATTGCCATATTCTATATTTTAATGGCAATCCACTTGCATGCAAGTACTAAAGAAATACCCGGAGAATCATGTCGAGGACAAGGAATAGCACAAGCCAAGGCAAGAAAACATGTTGCAAGAATGGTGTTAATTTTCGTTCTACGTAAGTACCTTTTTTGTTTATTTTAATAATAAACAATGAATTGTAGTTTTCTTCATTTGCTTCTTACCGAATCATGTATATCGGTTGTGGTATCATTTAAATCCTAATTCCGGAGCAGATTACAACGCATGGTGGCATTACTTAAAAATGATCGGATTTTGTTTAAGGTACTAAAAATAAGCTTATAAATAGAATTATTAATTCTAAATGAAATAATAAATTTTTTTCGTTTGCAGTTTTTTAAACTCGTGCGTCAATCCAATTGCCTTATACTGCGTTAGCAGCGTCTTCAGAGCATATTTTAACCACTATTTGTTTTGTTTTAAAGATCCTGAATGGAGAAGACAAAATTATTCAATGAGTCGTGGAGAAACTCGTATAGACTCTACGATTTAAACAATTTTAATACGTTTGTCGTTGCTACACATGCACAAAGTACAAATTTCTATTAATTTTGAATTTGATTGAGCCATGCACAAGTTTACAGTTTAGATTTTTTATTTTTAGCTTCAATAATCGAGACGGTCTTAACATAAGCTTCACGCAATTCTCTTAATGTTAATTGTGAATTTTCTTCAACTTGTTTTTGAATTTCTTTTAAAACGAAGAGGATTTTTCGTTGGATAATTTTACGTACTTGTCGCTAACTTCCCAAAATGTTACAAACCGGATCCAGTCATCTCTGGAGCTGCATCGTACGCTTACTTTAACTGGATCAGTTGGGTACACTGTTGCCAACCTAAAAACCACAATCCATGAATGTTGTTATTAGATTTTTGAACCCTACAAACACCAGTTTATGTTAAAAGATGTATGATTTTACGTCTGTAGGTTTTTCTTACATCTACGAACCTCATTTGAACATATTTAGGGTTAATTCTAGAATCCATATACATAATTATTATGTTTGTTTGAACGCTTTCTAATACCACTTTGAAATAGGGAGAATTTAAAGCTGCAATACCTACAAAAAAAAAGTTATACAAGAAGTAACTTTGACATACTTAACACGTAGATTACCACAGTAGACAATAAAATGTGGGTCCGTGGAGCCAAAATATTTTTTCACGTTTTTCGATAGAATTTAGAATTCGATAGGCTAATAAAAGCATATTTACTATTCAATTTAAAAAAAAACGATTTTTGTTATTTTTCGTTTTTCATTTGTGGTCCTGTATACATGCCTTAAATTGTTTCTTTTTTCTTTTCGGCCGTCGTAGCACGTATACTATGCTACGTTCAGACAAGTTAAAGCTTGTTCTAACTTAGTTGAAACAATTACTGCTGCAAAACCTCAAAGCAAAATAATCAGTGTAAATGCTGTACCACGCGGCCTCCAAAATAAAAGTTCGTATGGCACACATGTAGTGCCACATGGCAGTCAATGTTTTAAAGAGATGATTGTATATATGAATGATTGTATATTTTATATGTATGTATAAGCACATATGATAAAAGTCCTTGTAGAATTCAGTCCAGAAATGTGTTCTAAGAAGTCAACAGCTCTATAAAGTTGGAGTCTGAAAAGAGGTTTTTGTTTAATTTCTTTGGAAGAATTTAATATACAGGTTTGAATTGTGGTAATCGATCTACCACGTTAACTGTCGCGATAGGTTCATGGATGTCGAGGTGAGAGTAGGAGGAGGGACCTTATACATATACATACATATTTTTGGCCCTAATTTTTTTCATTTCAATTTATAGATTTTTTCCCACGGAAAATATAATTTTCTATCATCTTTATTATCTGTTGTAATTATTACTGAAACTAGTAATCGGCAATAAAAAATACAGCTCATGTACTTTGTATTGGAACTCGTATCTCATGTGGTTCCAGATAATTTAATAAATAACATATTTTCAGACATTATTTTTAGTGCCATAACTTGTTAAGGGAGCATTCCCGATTAACATTTAATTACACTATTTTTTATGTAGAATCTCTTGATGAAATAAATCTTGCACATATTAGATAAAAACATTTTATATACACTGGCGGTGTTTGTTGAGAGTCGATTGGAGTAACTGTTTTCGAAATAATTCGAGCGTTGATTAAAACAAAATATATACAGGGCGATCCAAGCTCCATTCTTCGGGCCTGTTATAAGAAAACAGAAATAGGATTTCCATATTTTTAAATAAGGGTTCTTAAATCAGGTCTCCCAAGGTCCTTTTTTAGATGAAAACTTTTTTAAATTTTGGGAAAATAGCCTTTTTGATATCATCAACATTGTTTTCTCGGAAACGTACTTTTTTTCTGTATCAAGAAACTATATTATTGTTAACAATTTTTGTAGAAACATTTTTTTGTATCACTTTCTCTTTCAAATTTATAATGTATCCACGGACAAACCTACATACCTATACTTGTACATTTTTAATTTTGTATTTTTAGTAAAAAAGTCATTCTTTATAAAGTGTTACTTATTCTGAACAATCAATAGCCATATTTAAAACTTCGAAGTAATATACAGGGTGGCAAAAAAAATTTGAATAATTATTTACCTGTTAAGTTTCTTTTTGTTCATAATTCGGCAAAATATTAGAGAACAATTAATTAGAATGACTATGGTAATTTTGAATATTTTAGGAAAACCTGCCTACTTTGATTATAACCTGTACATAGTTAGGGACACACCTAAAGGTAGCTTTTGTCAAGATTGACGCATATAAAAAAACCATGTCTTGCATTTTGACATTGGAAAAAGAAAAAAAAACGCTTTTACCAACTCTCAACAAGTATAACTTTTTTGACTAACGGCAGTAAAAGAATTTATTTTTAAATTATCAAATTA
>JABRWK010000174.1:142742-155871 GCA_013372445.1 Hypothenemus hampei | reverse complement strand
GTGTCCATATGTATAAATATGTTCAACCAGTTTTATAGTCGGTAAAGAAATTAAAAATTATTTTTTATCTTGAAAATGGCTACTTAGGCGACAAAATATTAAGAGACCTTTTTTATTAATAATTGATGGAGTATGTTAAAAAAAAAATATTTGTATGAGAAAAAATCAGTAGCGTACCATTTTTTCATTAAAAACATATCTTCGCATGGCCGGACGGACGCCACTGGTGTAAGTGGAAATATTTTAATTACTTCAGAATATGTGCATTTATCCTGCCATAGCGTTTCCCAAATTTCATGTCCGTATCTTAAACAATTTGTGAAATATAAAAAATATTGAAAAAAACTAGAAATTTAATACTCTGTATTTTAATAACGGAGCGTTTTCGGGCATATATTTATATGAACTTTTCTTTATATTTTTCATTGTAGAACAAGCTGTTAAAGTTTGGCAGGAAAAATCTGGAACACCCTGTATAGAAGAAGTTTTATCTGAAAGGAAAATAGCTATTCCAATTTTTTTGCTACACTGAATTATTTCGAAGTTTGAAATATAGCTAGTCAATTTTTAGAATAAATAAAACTTGTAAGAATGATTTTTTTTCTTAAAATGCAAAATAAGGACATTTATAAGTATATTTAGGTCTGTCTGGGGACACACTGTATTATAACACAACCTCAACCATTACAAGATGTGCAACAAAGACTCATTAAAGAATGCAATCAACCGGCAATATTACAAAATGTCAGATACTTTAAGCAACGCCTTTGCTATACTATAGACTCTACCATAGTATAGAGGTTGGTGGTCGACAGTTTCAATATTTAATAAACTAAAAAATTTGATAGATAGTTTTGCTATTTCCAACTTTTTGACGTTATTCCTAGTAAACAACTTATTCAAATGAAAAAAACTAGGTGTGCCATTTAAAAGAGAATTTAACCGACTTTAACCCGGCATTGGTCGCTATATGAGATTTTCTCTCACAATTTTACTTTAACATAGTTATATTTTTTAATAAATCTCATAGAGGGTGGCACCTCTCATTACTCTCCTAATTAGTCTCCCTCTAGGAGGGTGACCCTCGGGTCTTGACACTGTTACAGAGCTGTCACACTTCGTTTTTTTTTTAAATATTTGTTATTGAGATTTCGCAGTCGTTATGAGGCTTTCTTTCATTGTGCGACTAACGAAGTTTATAAATGTTTACATTATTTTCTAATATTCTACGATGAGTTATGAAAGGAAACTGGTGAAATTAGCCACTCTAAAGTTTGACCAAAAAAGAAATAGGAAAAATCGGAAAACAAAGAAGTGCAATATCTGTAGTCGCCCAATTTGTCCTGAGCATACAACACATTCTTGTCCTAATTGTCTGAATTCTTCTGAAGATTCTGACTAAAATTAACTTACATAGACATTAAATCTATTCAACTTACTTATTTTGTATGAACTATATGTCAAAATACCAAATGTAATTTCTAACATATGTTGTATATAAATCTTATTCAAAAATCAACAAAGAAAATAAAAATATTTCCAAAAATTTGTAATGTGAGAAAAAGTCTCACGCGCGACCTATGGTGAGAAATTTCACTTACAGCCAATTTCATAACGATTTTTAAAGGAGACTTTTACTAAAGTTCACTTTAAGAAATTAGAATATGACAATTAAATATTATTTGTCATATCTATTTGTCACATTCTAATTTTTTAAAGTGAACTTTAGTAAAAGTCTCCTTTAAGAATCGTTATGAAATGCCCTGTTAGTGACTAATGCCGGGTTAAAGTGAATATTACTCGATACGTTATGCCATTTAAGATTTCCGGGCTGACAGTTGTCCTCGGTTAAAGCTTAAAGCTAGGAGATTAGAAATACCAAAAAAAATTGCCCTCTCAAAAATAAAATTGACGAGTCCTTTATTTCTTCACCTGAGCAACTGAGAAATACTAGTTGATAAATTTTCGGTGCGCCATCCTGTGTATTCGTTAGAAGAATTTTCATACAAAAATTATAAAAACCCCTGGAATACGACACTTAAGTTAGAGTGAAAATTCTCTAAACGATTTTCCCGGCCGTGAAAGCCTACAATCTGTTTCTGTACACAGGGCGTTCCCTAATGTACGATATATTGATATTTCAAGGCGTAATTCTTCAGGTTATATTATGAAAATAAGCTCAAATTAATATATGTCCGCAACAGTTTCATTTTTTTGCTTTTTGCATATTTGTTTAGCCATTGAATTTATTTAATCTGTTTTTTAAAGTTACTGTCTAGGTATGCTAACTAAAATTTGCACATTTTGGCGCTTGCGCAATATCTATGAGAGAAAGGAAAAATTGTTTCGTTTTCCTCCATTTTTGGCTATTTTTCTTCTGTATATTTTAGTTTTGGTTATTAAAGTTAAAATTACCTTTAGACACATAAATCATGTCCATAAAACGTGATCTAATTTTCATTAACATGGACTAGAATTCACAACCAAACTAGTATAAACTTTTTTTATAAAAATTGTTGATAATGGCAGCCTTCACTTAATAAACATGCTTTTGCTCATCTCGACATCGGATTGTGCATTCATTGAAATATACCTAGAGAAGGTATTCTGTATTGTCTCAGAAGAGGGTCTTTTAAATTTTCTAAAATGTTATTGACGTGAGATTTTTTTGATAACCCTGCAAAAGTAACTATTAAATTCGGGATTCTTGCGGCTAGTCCTTAGGTCTATCGTAAACTATCCAACGATTAGAAACTGCATGTAAATGGTCGCGAATCATAAAACTGAAATGAGTAGGAACTCAATCGTGTATGTACCACATTTCAGTTCTGAATAAATACGGTAGTTCTTCAAGCAGATGTTCTTGAAGAAAATAAGGTAAGACTTTCCATCAAGGCATCCTGGCAGAAAAAATAGGCGTATGAAACGATTAGCAATAAGTCTTCCCTATATGTATATTAACCGAATATACATATATCTTGGAAGTGCATTTCGGTTATGGCTTGGGAGTTATCGTCTGCCCACAAATGATTATTATGAAAAATTTGCGTCTCCCGTGAACCGAAGTTGTGGCTCAAACCGCTAATTCAATGTAACATTTTGAGGGTACTATGTACTCTTAGAATATGGTACGGATTTAATAAACAATGAAACAAAATTCGTAATACCATTTGATGATAGATATTCAGAGCAGTAGCGATTTTTCTCGAAACCGTCTCAGGATGTTCGTGGATTACCTGCAGTACCGTTTCCCCAATTTTAGGTGTTGTGACAATTTGAATTCTAGGTTTCGCAGTACCTTAACAGGAACCACTAGTTTCAGTAAGACGGCAATGAATATTCGAAAATATGCAGTTATCTGACAAAATACGATTAGGATATAATCTTTCTTGATAAATATGTCTGGCTTTCTTTATTGTCTAACTCTTTTGTGACTGACAAATACTTGCCATGAATGAATTACCACCATTTCCGCATTTGTGGAATGGGGAACTAGCACATGTTTTTTTATTAAATAAATATATTTATTCATGTGAAAAAATATAATATGCAAAATATTACATATTTATTACTAACAATAAGATATTAGAATAAAAACATCGAAAAAATAAAATAACTTTAATGGAACACTAAAACTGAAGAAATAATACGATAAGATGGTTTTGAATACCAACAACTTATTTTATTTCAACAAATTTGTTTTGAAAATATTGTTATAAAAAAAATATGACGTATAAATTCGTCATTTATTTCAGAATAACTAGATATATGTATTCAAAAATTATTTCTCAATAGTGCTAATTGAAGAAATTTAAATTTAATTTTTTAGTCATGTCTGCCAAGTAAAAACCAAGAGACCTTTTTCAAATAGAATTGACCAGGATTATCAGAAAAAATATTTATATGAAATATGTCAGTGACATGCTGTATTTCTTTTTAATGCCATTAATTATACCGGGACGATACTAATGCAACGACAGAATAACTTATGTGTAGTTTTAATAGTTAAACAACTTATAGTTAACACGTATCAAAATTTAAAATAATAACTAAAATACTGTCAGAAATTTTTAAAAAATATTAATTAAAAAAATCAAAACTCTATAATAAAAAATTTAAGACATTGCGGACATACGTTCATATGGCTTTTTTTATAAAGTGGCCTGAGAAATCACACTCGAAAATATTAACATTAAGGAACACTCTCTATATTGCTTTTGCTTTAAAATTTCTTTTGGACCCTTATATATTTTATAGGGATGGCTTTCAGTTCAGCAATAATTTACAACTTTTAGTACTATAATGTTATAGCTAGCTTAAATAATAATCACAGTACATTTATAATTAGGCTTAGGATAAGGACGAACTCCTTTTAAATGGATGGAGTCTCTATTTAGAGCCCTTTAATACTGCCTCTTGTATATGATTATAATTGTGTATGGGAGTTTTTTCCATATAATTTTCGTTTAATAGGCCCTATGTTTTCAATAATATCAGCGTTTTTATACAACTGAATGAACTACTATAATTTTCACCTGATTGATGATTTACGGAAAAGTTTTAACAAACAGTGAATTTTGTAGACGCCAAATATGTAAAAATTTACTTATATTACCTTGCAAATATGTACTCTATTTTTTAAGATTGCAAACTTTAAGGCCACTTAAAAAGGCAATATTCAATTTAAAACAATCAATAAAGAGTTAAAGCAATTATAGTTTCGTGTAGAAATATGTGTTATAAAAAGCGTATATAATATATTTATATATATAAGAATGCATTTTTTATACAAAGGCACCTATTTACTTTCTAACATGTAAAATAGTTCTTTCTCACATCAAAGCCGTATATTTTGTAGTAGAAGTCATGAAGACCAACTCATTTCAATCATAAATTAAGTACAAATGTATATCATTATTGTTTAACAATAATAAGAAAGCTATAATTACGCAATTTGGCAACATTGTGCAAGCTTGAACACTTCTGCTCAGTAATAAGATGCAATGATAAAAGCTTCGAAAAATTTTGCCCCTTAACCCGATTTGCACTGTGCAAATAACAAAAATAGTTTAGACCCATTGATGTCAGTTAATCATGCTAGATATCGGATTGAATCTCATTATTTTACTGAGCAAAATCCATAGTACGGAGGTCATTACACATAACATGACCCCGCCCCAACCCAAATCCAGTGACCAGGAGGTAGAGAATATTCGGCCAGGCAATAAAAGATCAACTGCACGACTTTCCAAGAGGCTCACCACACCGTCTACCGTATTCCCGCGCAATTCTGAATTGGGTTTTATGTGCAGACGTTTAAAATGGATAATTGTCAGAGTAAAAAGAGCAAAAGAGGCTGCAAAAATTTAATCTTTAGTATAAACAGTATATTGGTGTGATTTCTCTGAAAATGCATACCGGCTAATAAGTACATAACTCCGGTAACCAAAACGGCACTTATTTGATGCTGAAATACACCAAAAGCACCCACCAAAGCAGCGCTGCCTAGTATAATCAGGCAGACCAAAGCACATGAAATTGACAAGTTTTGCATGCCTGTAAAATAATAATGAAAATATAGGTTTTGAATGATTATTATATTGCTAGGAAACAAATAGCCTTTTTCAATCGTTCTAATCAATATATAAAGTATTTTTTAATTTAATGTCCATTTTGAAATATCCGATTTCTCGCATTATTTTATGACTGGAAGCCTATATAAATGTTTGTACAGTGAGTAATAAAAGTATTCAAACAAGTACTAAGAACAAACGAAGTAACAGAAATACCTAACAAGAGATAACATATAAGATACACATTTCTATAATTGATAGACATAATTTCAAAATTTTGTAATGTTTAAACTATTTATCTAAAAATTATCCGAATTACATTAACAAAAATATTCAAACTTGTATCTAACTTGCCAAGCAAACAAAAATTAGTACTTTGTATGTCCATCTTTTGAAGCAATAAATACCCTTAAACAACACTGCATAGAATGGACCAAGTTCAGAGTAATATTGCTGTCCATGTACTTCCAAATATCCTAGATATTTTATTTTAAAATCTCCCGAGAACGTATAGTGTGCTGTCCCAGTTTTCTTTCCATTTTGTCCCATAAATGCTCAATAGGGTTGTGGTTTGGACTTTGGGGTAGTGAAGGCAAAGTATGTGGAATGTTATAAAGATCAATTCTTTAATAATTTTAGTTGTGTACTTTGATTCATTATCTTGTTGAAAATAATAATTTCCTGATAAACTCAGTTTTTGAACACTTTGAACTTCCTCATGTTTTACAATAGCTTTAAAATTTTTCGAGTCCAATTCGAGGTTCTTTTTTCTCCAATATTTTTGATGTCTATCGCTACCAAAAATATTTAATTTTGACTCAACTGAGAACATGAAATTCTCGCAAAAATATTATCTTGTTAACAATAATATTCGATAGCAAATTTTACTCTTTACGTTTTATTTTTCTTAGTGATAGTGGTTTTTTCCAGAAGACTCTACTGTAATATATGTGGTCTTTTTAATAAACGACAATATACAGTTAATCACAAAATTGATCATACATAACATAAAAGTTAATAAACCTGTTGAAATAAATATTTCTACATCTATTTTTTGATTTAACGTACATGTATCTATGATAAACAAATATAGAATAGAATATGTTATAATAAAATTCACAAAAGTAGTTTAAATTCAAAAATAATAATTAAGCAATAATTAACTATTAATGNGTTTGGATTTAAAAAATAAGAAATGTCCTTTTTTTAAACTTTAACACCCTGTATCTCGGACGCAAATCATTTTAGGAATTATGTTCATAGGAAGTTTTTGTCATATTTTCTTGAGAGGAACCTCCCCTAGGCTTTTGTCCCCACAACTCTGGGACACCCTGTATAATTTTCTTTCCACAGTAGTAGAAAAATGTAGAGCAACTTTTAAAAAAATGATATAATCAGAACTTAGTAGTACTGATCTAAATATAGATTTAATATAAGTGGACCTTATGTACAGTCAAATCCGCTATAACTTTGAGTGCACGTCACAGCCGTGCGACGTATATGTATAGTATAAATACATTAATGATGAAAAATATCAAAATTTATTTCAGTGTGGATTTTTTACCGTTAATACTTTTTTAGGGTGGAAAAAAATAGAGCAATTTGTTAAACGATAAGATATAAGATGCAGTGGGGTAAGTACGTAGCTGAGGCAAGTGCGTTAACGCGCCCTTTTTTTTTGATCATTTACATGATCAGAGGTTGTGGATATGTCTTGCTGTTTCGTATTAATATTACCTAAAACTTCTACCACAAGAATAACTACAATATTTCTTCCAATAAAGTAGAGAAGGCGCATTAACGCACTTACCTCACTGCACATTATTTAATTTATATTTGATTTTATATTTGCTTCAATGTGAATTTTTGCTGGTCAAAAGTCTAGAGGAAAACATTTGTCTAACTAATCTCTATCTAAACTAATATTACAAAAACTTTTAATTTAAATAAGTCCATTGTTTCTCGTATTATTAAACAATATCGAGTATTTGGGAATACTTCAGTAAAAAACAAATATGGAAGACCCAGAGAAACAAATCGCTACCAAGACAAATAAATTTTAAAAATTCCCAAAAGTGAACCTTTTATTAAATCCAATAAAACTAAGCGTCGTATTTCTGAATAGCTTCGAGTTGAAGTAACTTTCAGAACTATTCTGTGAGAAATAGATTATTAGAAGCTAAGTTATTTGGCAAAAGACTGGCCAAAAAACCTCTTCTATCAAAGAAAAATAGACGTGACCGTCTCAATTTTGCATAGTTACATAGTTATGGACAGACCATAACTGGAAAAAAGTGATCTGGAGTGATGAGTCCAAGTTTGGTTTGTTTAAAAGTGATGGCATGGCCTATGTGAGACGTTCCAAAAATGAACGGTTTAATCCTAATTATTCATACCCAATCGTGAAGCAAGGAGGTGGGTCAGTGATAGTTTGGTGCTGTTTTTCGGGCTACAATGTTGATCCATTTTACAAAATAAAACATCGCATGGACAAGTTTCAATACAAGGAAATTTTGGAGAACCAAATGGTGCCATATGCTGACGAGATTATGTCTTTAAGGCATACTTTCCAACAAGATAATGACCCAAAACACACATCTAAGTACGCCAAGGCGTGGTTTAGAAAAGAAAAGTGTTTTGGAATGACCTTCACAATCACCTGATCTCAATCTAATTGAGAATCTCTGAGAAATCTTAGAAAATTAGAAGAAAAACTTATCCTAATAATGAGAAATTGTTCAAGGCTTTAAACGAATCCTAATCTAACATAGATCTAGTCATCATTACAAAATTAGTTCGGTCAATGCCAAAGTGATGTCAAGGTATAATTAAAAATAATGGATATTTTATAAAATATTAGATATAAGTCCTTTTCTTATTCATTTCAAATTAAAAATTTGTTGTGTATTTTTCTGAAAGTTACTCTACATTTTTCCACTACTATATACTATACCATGTCAATATTAATTCCTGTTCTTTATATGTTATTTCAGACTTTCTTTTATCCGTAATGCCACAAACGTGTTTATCAGTTTAAAAATTTTGCAATGATAAAAAAAATTACTATTTATTATTAATTGCTTTTTTTGGTTCAAAATATTTAGAATTTTTATTATTTTCGTACTTTTTAGCCATGCTTTTTCCATTTTGAATATTTTTCAAAAAAAAAGATTTTTATTGCATGTTGATGAGTTATGACGTTCACTATTTTAAGGGCTACCTTTAGTTGGTTACTTATCAATCTTAATACAATAAAGAAATCTTATAAAATATGATCGTTCGAATACTTCCGTTATTCACTGTAAGTTACTGCATTTTCTAGATGCAGGGTCTTTTTATCACGCTTCGTTCTTAAGAAAAAAAAAGCCTATCACATTTTAAAATGTCTACTACGGTAGACGTATTGTGAAAATATATTACAACTTTGTATGGATTAAATTTTTTTTTGTTACTGTTTGCTAACTATTTTATCTGAACTTAAGTTTTTTTTCTTAAAAACAAATCGAAATACAAAAAAAGACTTATATTGTCATCCTTTTTACACCACCTGATTTAATCACAATGTACTATTGAATAGATAATAACTAACAATGTTGCATTCAACTCTATCACCCAATATCTTACTTTGCTCAAAATATTAATTGATTCCCCTTTGAGGTAATTTATACCCTAATTTATATTGCCTATGATTAATCAAGAATCTAATACCCTATTCGAAATTAACGCATATGGATTTATCCAACTTTTCGTAGTCTGATAAAGAGGCCGGTATGTACATAAACAAGTTGCATCGCCAAACTACATTATTTGTGGCAGAATTTCAAATTCAACACGATATTTTTATTGCTTTATGAAAAACATAAAAAATATAGTAGCGTTCGCTATTTTTCCCATAAACATTAACTAGGTTACCTTTCTATGCGCTTCTGGAATGAATAATTTTATTCTTATTTCGTCAAATCAAAGAACTACCTCTATACGAGTGTACATTACATTTAAAATTCGTCATGTTTTTTTAAGGAGAAACAAAGAAAATGTTTATTTCTCAATAGTATCAAGTTTTAGAGTTGTGTCAGTGACAAACTCGAATACCGCTCAGATATTGGATATACTTCTAAAGCATTTTTGTAAGAGAGTGTGTGAAAAAGAATGTGGAGAATTTTCCAATAGAACTTAGAGTGTTTTTTGGGCTACTTCTTAACGCTATAGTACATTAAACTCGACGTAAACCACGAGACTATCATCATAATCTTTCCTTTATATGTGCTATATTCACCTTAAAAGTATTAATCTTCACTTTGATTCAATCACGAGCCTGATTGCCTTAGAAAATACAATCATTGAGGTATATAGTCATTCGATCTATCAATAAAGTCGGTTTTTTTTTATAAAGGACTACACTTGAATTAGTAGTTTTTTTTTGGATTTCATTAAATGCATGCAATCATTTTGTACAAATTCTTGAAGTTTCCTGTGTTCTTACATTTCTTCTACAATATCCCGAACTTCTGTTATTTCTGAATCCATTTTAATCAATTCTCAAAAAGATATGATAATCTTCCATTCTGTAATGCAATATTGGTTAAATTTTTGATCATTTGATTTTTTCAAACTAATTTAAGTAGGTCTGTAAGAAAGAACCACATTGGCAAACATGTGCAATTCCATGTTCCGTTGTTTTTTATCGAACAATTTGTTTTTAATTTCTTAACATCTGCGTCACAATTTACCATACTTACATGGACTACGTTGGTTTTATTTTCAGAATTCGAAGTATCATAGCAACATTACTTTTATTAAACACTGACCGACACTGACAAAAATTTTAACTTATCTCTTTTACTGTAGGTATTCTATGCGAGACTACAGTGTTTTCTACAGATTCAATAAATCTTATGTTTCAATTTAGGATAGTTTACGGAAATGTCAACCGTCAACGTTCAACAAGTTCTGACTTAAGAGTTAGTGGTCGATAATTTTCAAAAATCTAAGAACTGGTGTACAACTTGATATACTTTAAGAAATCTGATTCATCTTATGAGAAATTGGAATCGTCTTCAACATTATGTTCCTACTTTGCATTTCATTAATATTCCATAATTCCAAACTTCTGCTATTTTCAGCAAAACTTTCATAGGCCTTCATTCCAACAATTTTTTAGTGATTGCCTTTGTATGTATTTGGTGTAATTCTATTTGATCATTCCAATTTAATGATTGTTTCAGAATTTCATTTCACATTTGTCCTGTGAAAAATAATACAGAAATATATAAAAGGAACTTTTTTGAGTGTAAAAACTGCTTATTTCGAAATGATATACAAAACATATTTTTATTACTCAAAGGTCTAATTGAATTATATTCTTTTCAGTGCCTTTTATAATTTTTACAATTGATTTAAGAAATCATTTTTGTCTTTATTCCATTTGACCTTTTTTATCGTTTGAAACCACACTGTAAACATTCCTAAAATACATCTATCAAGTGACTAAAATTCTGTTGTTAAGTTATTACAATCTTATAGGGAGTATTATTTAAAATACTGTAACAATTTAGGTATAATTGAAAAATCAAATGAATTAGTGAGGAATTCTAATTTCAAGAAGCAATCTATGATATCGATTGAATAAAGCCCTATAATGTAGAATTTTAAAATAATTATGGATCCATATCCGCAGAACTATTGTGATATATTGAAATATTTGAATACCTAAAGTGCTGCATCGGATCCGAACATGTTTTGTCTGCCTTTTTTTACGTATCCGTACAACAATCTTTTATTAATGCTCAGATATCTCATATTAGATTTTCCTGGAAATTAGATAAAATGAGAAGTCTTGCCCTTAAAGAGGTTATAATTGGAATTTTATAAAACTATTTCTCTAAAAATATTATGAATAGTGTCTTTTCCAAACATTTAGTTGTTAAGACACGTAGTATCACTTACGGTGTTGCCAGTCTGCACTCGGTTCGTAACCGCTTCCTTTGATACCCGCTATCTCTGATGCGCCTGACAAATAATTGACACACGTCGGTACGGGCGGAAAATCCACTCGTCCCAATAAGTCAATTTCTTCATCTACAAATAAATATTCATTAAAAAGCTTTGAATCCTGTAGTCGATTCTATTACCTGTTAAACTAAGACATAATGTCCATATTCCACCATGTATGGGAACAAGAAAAGCGATTGTTCGATCTTGTAAATCGTTGGTTGAAACCCGAATGACGACCCTATCGAGCAATGATTGTAAGCGGATCGTTCCGTTGGCTAAAGAATCTAGTCTGTCTATGTCCCAAGTGACTTCTTCCCAATGATCGGTCATGATGGCGGCGCAAAGCATGCCAGTGGCACACGTAGTTAAAACTAATGTGCCTAATAAGAAGAAGACGCTAGGGTGGACGCTGCAATTCCAGCTGGTTTCTTCGGAATCGTCCAATGTAGATGTACCGTTGTGTCCACCTCCATTAGCACCGGCCACGTTGCCATCCATCAGCAACGGATCGTAGTCCACGATTAGAAGATCGTAATCGCCCAAGGAAGTTTTGGGCGCTTGCGCCCAAAAGTTTATGAGTCGAGCCAGAATATAATTTAAAAGCAACAAAAATCTGAAATTGAAAATAAGCAACGCAAAATAAATTATGAATTTAACAATAATCCTATTTCATGTCAAATTTGATCGATTTTCGGTTTGTTAAATAATATACAGTATAACTTCGGTAGTTCGGACAGTCCAGTAATCTGGACTCTCTTGTAAATCGGACCTTTTTAATATTTTACCGCTGTAGTTCGTAACGCAACTTTAATGATATTATCTAATTTCTTCGACACAGGTACATATAGTTTTCTTATTTTTAATAGTCTCTCATAGGCTCACCGTGCGAACAAAACACCATATCTCCATTTTTCCATACGTCGCCTAATGTACAGAAAACTTTTGTTTTAGTAGTAGTTAGGCATCGAATATATTAATAGAAAAAACCGGTACGCAGAAAATACACACACCGCCAAAAATCTTGGACCCCCATTAAATATCGAGCAATCATGGTTTATACTTTGTAAACATGGTACAATATCGAAGTACTAGTTTTTTAATGATCACGTATGAACGATATGAATCCTATTGAGCACGTATGGGATTACATTAAAAGGCGCATACACCAAAGAAATAATCCACCTATGACCCTTAATGAATTAACATTAGCAGTTCAAGATGAATGGGACAATATGCCCCAAGAAACAATTAACAATTTTATTGTATCAATGTCTAGGCGTGTCAGGACATTACTAAACAACAGAGGAAGACACACTGAATATTGATTTTTTTTTCGTTGTTTCTCACTTTTTTTTTAGAATTTATTCAAAAATTAATTTTTACACTTTTCTTTGTTTTTAATTTTTCACCTAAATTTTTCTTTACTTATGAATTTTCTACGTCTTACTAGCCAAGGTAATACATTCATGAAGCATAAAATGTCGTAGATGTACACTTTTTAATGAATTAAATTTATTTCTGAAAATAACATGGGGGTCCAAGATTTTTGGCGGTGTGTGTAT
>JABRWK010000174.1:120190-139522 GCA_013372445.1 Hypothenemus hampei | reverse complement strand
AATACACACACCGCCAAAAATCTTGGACCCCCATTAAATATCGAGCAATCATGGTTTATACTTTGTAAACATGGTACAATATCGAAGTACTAGTTTTTTAATGATCACGTATGAACGATATGAATCCTATTGAGCACGTATGGGATTACATTAAAAGGCGCATACACCAAAGAAATAATCCACCTATGACCCTTAATGAATTAACATTAGCAGTTCAAGATGAATGGGACAATATGCCCCAAGAAACAATTAACAATTTTATTGTATCAATGTCTAGGCGTGTCAGGACATTACTAAACAACAGAGGAAGACACACTGAATATTGATTTTTTTTTCGTTGTTTCTCACTTTTTTTTTAGAATTTATTCAAAAATTAATTTTTACACTTTTCTTTGTTTTTAATTTTTCACCTAAATTTTTCTTTACTTATGAATTTTCTACGTCTTACTAGCCAAGGTAATACATTCATGAAGCATAAAATGTCATAGATGTACACTTTTTAATGAATTAAATTTATTTCTGAAAATAACATGGGGGTCCAAGATTTTTGGCGGTGTGTGTATTATGGAACAGGCCATCACAAAAATACATTAAAAAATCTTATTATATTATAATAAGATTTTTTATTTCATCGTTCTAACTAATAGTTTTTGAGATATAGCCGGCCGCCTTTCTTAATTGTATACCCGGTACATATAATACAGGGTGTAATTTAATAAGTGTCCAATACTTCATAGGGTGATTATTCAGGTAATTTTAAGAAAAAAAGTTCCTATAAACATGTGTCCTAAACCGCTTAGTTTTCGAGATACAGGGTGGCAAAGTTGGAAAAAACGACAGAGTTATTAATTTTTAACTTCTAAACGGCTTAAGATTTTTTAATCAAATTTGGTATATGAGTTCATCATATTGATAGGTTTAATCCAAAAAAAATATCAGCTTTAACAATTCACCAGTGGCGCAGACATGAATATAATATTTTATTACAATTTTGTATAAAATAAAGGACAGTCATATCTCCGCTAAAATTATTTATGTATGTGTATGTTTATTTATGCTTATAATATATTGTATACAATGAAATCTCCTATAAAGGGGGCACTCACGATTCCGGACACTGTTAATTAGTATATTATGCATTTAACATATTCCGAATTATTTCCATTTTCACAACAAACCTTAACTTCCCAAAACAATCCAAAAAATAAAACAAAACGTAAATACCTTCAGTAGTTCCGTTACCTCAAAAATTCGGACATTATCTGCAACGATATGTGTCTGGACTATCGAAATCATACTATAGTTATTGTATTTTATAGAGCTAAATCAGAATAAACATCTTGTGTTTATTCAATTAAGAAAATTCCTAGTAGCATCCTATATTAAAAATATTAATTGAAATGAAAATGTAGCCCAAAAAACCACAATATTGCAAAACCTTGAAACTTATTACTGATATTGTAAATTATAATATAAATTATAATATTATAAATATTGAAAAACCTTGACACTTAAAATTTTAAAAGAGATTATCAGCTCTAAAGTTGAATAAATATGGAAAATATCAAACGTTTATTTTCAATACGAATACATTATGTTACAAATTAGTAGGTCAAATCGCTAACCATAGATTTTTTTCCAAGAAAATAATGAAATTTTATAATTCGTCTTTATGTTTTGATGTTCTAAATTCAAAATAAAAAGTGTAGGTACAATATAGTACTGGAGGGGGGAGGGGGTTAAATAAACTGAAATATCTTCTAGATTAAGTGATAAATCAAAATTTTGCAAGAACAAAAAAATTAAAACTAATTTAAAAAATTAAACATATGTACCATCGATGTCCACAAGAAAACTTGTGGGGATAAACTCATACTGTACTTTCTGTTTTGTTTTTCGATTTTTTTTTTGTACAAATTATAGAAATAATATGTATAATTTAACGATACACTACTGCCAAATTTCGATATAATTTAAAAAAAAAACGGAAATTTTTATAAAACGCCGGAATAATGAAAAAACATATTTTTTAAAAATTTAACGTCCACAATTTGTATACTGATTGAGAGTGTAAAAGAGTGAAAATAAAAAGCGGCCTAAGAAAAGTCTTTATAATCTTTAAATTATTTACGCTCTAAAAATGTATAGTTAACCACCTGAACCATTAATTCGAAACACCCTGTATGTGTGACATTAAAAAATAATAATGCAGCAGATTTTTCTGACCTATTTTTACACTTTAAGTGAAATTATACAAGTAAAACGATGCGTTACTGATAATTTCCTTAAAAAATACTTTTTTATAATAATTTTAAATTAACTAACATAAGCTACATACATTGATTTTTAACCTCGAAAATACGGTCGCATCCTCATACACTTGTAATTCACAATTGTTATACATGAAAACTCAACATATCTTCATTTATACGAAAATTATAGTTGATGACAATTTTCACTTTAGTCTCACTCACTTTTATTTTTGGTATCTGGACGAAATGACGCTATTTATTGCCCGGAGTTAAGGAAAAACCATGTTGTCAAATTGTTTCTTTTCCCGTCTTGATGAGAATCGATATTTACGTCAAAAGAATTTCAGTTGTTTTTGAGCGGCAAACGTCAAACAAGAAATGTGTTTTTTTGTTAATGTTATTTTGCTTTTTCTTTAAATATTCACTCACATTTTTAACCCGGTTCTGCTCACTTGTTAAATTAATTAATTTTTACAGTAATGGCTACTATAAACGTTAATGCCGAAAGTCTGGACCCGAAAGAACTTTATGGCAAAGGTAAAAATAAAATTATTCAAATATATAAAACAACAAAATTAATGTTTTTATAACAAATATAAAGGGGTCCGGGCATATATTATGGAAGATTACGAGGAAGCAGTGACAGCCCTCAGCAAAGCCTCAGAACTGTTGGTAGCAAAATACAAAAACGATATGCACAGTTCATTGGCCGACGTCTACCTCTATTACGGGAAATCTCTTCTGAGTCTAACCAGAGAACAAAGTGATGCATTGGGTGAGGGAGTACCAAAAGATGCCCCCGAAGAGGATTCGGATGATGATGAAGTTAGCAAAGAGGCTCAGGAACCTAGTAGTAGTACAGCATCAATTGATCCTGAAGCATCTACTGAAACAGAAAAACAGCCAGAGCCTGAAGAAAAAAATGAGGAAGCGAGCGATTTGCAATTGGCATGGGAGGTATCAGAATTGGCTAAGAAAATATTTGAAAGAGAACAAGACAGAAAGGGAGTTGCTGAAACCTTAGTGGTTCTCGGAGAAATTTCCTTGGAAAGCGGCAATTTCGAAGATGCAATCACCGATACCAAAAAAGCTCTCGACATTCAAAAAGAGCTTTTTAGGTCAGATAGTAGAGCTATTGCAGAAACTTATTATAAATTAGGTGTGGCCTATTCAACTAACTCACAAATCGATGAAGCGATTGAATGCTTTAACACATCCTTGGAATATTTAAGGAATCGCATCAACGCCCTAGAAGAGGTAAAAATGGTGTGTTTCTCAATACATATTGTATTTGTAATTTTAATTTTTTTTCAGATGAAAGATATATCAGAAGATGACCAATATGAATTAGAAGAGATCAAAGGATTACTTCCAGATATCGAAGAAAAAATAGCTGATATGCAAGAATCTAAAAGAGAGGTATGTTGTTGTGAGAAATCGGTGAAAACCATTTCTGATGGGAAATCCCAACCGTCTGAAGGACCCGTTAATAAACTTGAAGTTAGGCGACTTTGCAAAAAATAATAAAAATATTGTTAATTCTTTTTTTATAATAAATATATCTTGCTTTAAATAGTTGTGTTTTCTTACTTCCAGACATTGAGAAAGCTTGCCGAAGTTGCAAGAACGTCCCAAAACGGCGATGGTTCTTCATCTAGTGCGAGTACTAGTACCTCGGCAAAACAAGCGAGCGATATTTCCCATTTGGTAAAAAGGAAAAGAAATAAATCGCACGAAGAAGATACAGACGAACAAAAAGAAGAAACTCCAATGAAAAAACTTACATTGTAATTAATTAATTTTAATATAAAATCACATGTTTGTAATAATTCAAACCATGTTTTCATTGATATTTGTTCCAGTTTATTTATTTAATAAATGTTTCGTAGAGCTCTTTTTCCAGTTTCTTCCTATACCAAAGGTTTGCCGACAATTGCAAAGTTCTCAATATCAGAATAATACGAAGACCTAAAGAAAATTTCATTAGTATTGCCACATCCTAAAATTAAAACTAAATTACAAGTCACTTTCGTTTTCAAGGATTTTAAGTGGACGAGAAACAAGGACGAAGGTATTGATTACTTTTTTATGTGATTTAGTGTAACTGGTAAAAAGTCTTCAGTAATGAGGATAAACTTGTTTGCACTATACAAACCTAGACCTATGGATGTCAAGAATAAAGTCATCCATGGTAAACTTGTGGAATGTCGGACGGTTTTTAAAATTGACATCATTCGCATAAGACTCTTGTAATGGTTGAAATACAAACCATACAGGGTTACAATGATCCAAGGGAATACTAAAGCGATATTTCTCTAAAAATAAAACATAAGTGAAATTGAAAGAATTTTACATTTGTTTATTTTTTACAGTGGACAGGCCTTTGTGGAGCATCCATGCCGAAAAAGCAATAAGGGCAACATCCTGCATATTAAAAGAAACGGCAATTCCTAGAACGTACACAATAAAAAGATTGAAGAATATCGTTTCCGTATTCTTTTTACCTTGAAAGCTTCCATTAAAATCAATTTTACACGCAGAAAATATAGACTGAAAAAGCCATAAGGAAGCAACAAGAATGATGGGCGGTCGTGGTTCTTGAAATTTTGGCAAGGAACTCTGGAATCCAATTTTCTCTTGGGTGTACTGACCTTGATTAAGAGCTAATGTGCTCAAACTCATTTCGAATTTCGTCTGAATTTTTACCGAATAATTCTTTAAAACATTTTTTCACTGATTTTGACATTTCGTTTCATTATTACCAGTTGATTGTTGTTAAACAATTTTCAAATTTCAACATGAAACGTTATTGGCTTTTTTTAGCTCAGAGACACACAATCGTAAAAAAATTCTCATGCATCTGTGGGCGTAAAATAGTCGCAAAAAATGTAATTAAAAACAGCCGTTGCAATTAGAAAAAGAGATTTTTCTATAAAACATTTAATACAAAGTACAAAATTCGAACACGATGAAAACTATGAGAAATGTATTGAAAAGCTCTGCATCCTGAATTTTAATGAAACTTTGCAAAAGCATTTATTTTCCCTAAAATAATATGAATATAATTTTAAAAATTGTCATTTGATGCTCTGTTTTAAATTGTGAATGTTAAAAATTAGTGCGCTATGCTAGGTTGTAGGAGCACCTATTATTATAATAAGTATCAGATTAGCAACATTTGGAGTACATGTTAATAGAATTGTTCACCTCGAACTAAAAAAAAGAGATCAACTTGTAAAATATCGGCACTTAATTGGGAAATACCCTGTATGTATTTTGACATATTTCGTTTTGGATTTGTGTGATATTGTAATAATATACATATCGGTACCTCAGAGCAAAAGGGTATTAAGTCCAAAATTTCAATTTTCCTGTTTTTTATTTTGATTTCTGATTTCTCTATATTACATGTATGAAGNGAAGCGATTGAATGCTTTAACACATCCTTGGAATATTTAAGGAATCGCATCAACGCCCTAGAAGAGGTAAAAATGGTGTGTTTCTCAATACATATTGTATTTGTAATTTTAATTTTTTTTTCAGATGAAAGATATATCAGAAGATGACCAATATGAATTAGAAGAGATCAAAGGATTACTTCCAGATATCGAAGAAAAAATAGCTGATATGCAAGAATCTAAAAGAGAGGTATGTTGTTGTGAGAAATCGGTGAAAACCATTTCTGATGGGAAATCCCAACCGTCTGAAGGACCCGTTAATAAACTTGAAGTTAGGCGACTTTGCAAAAAATAATAAAAATATTGTTAATTCTTTTTTTATAATAAATATATCTTGCTTTAAATAGTTGTGTTTTCTTACTTCCAGACATTGAGAAAGCTTGCCGAAGTTGCAAGAACGTCCCAAAACGGCGATGGTTCTTCATCTAGTGCGAGTACTAGTACCTCGGCAAAACAAGCGAGCGATATTTCCCATTTGGTAAAAAGGAAAAGAAATAAATCGCACGAAGAAGATACAGACGAACAAAAAGAAGAAACTCCAATGAAAAAACTTACATTGTAATTAATTAATTTTAATATAAAATCACATGTTTGTAATAATTCAAACCATGTTTTCATTGATATTTGTTCCAGTTTATTTATTTAATAAATGTTTCGTAGAGCTCTTTTTCCAGTTTCTTCCTATACCAAAGGTTTGCCGACAATTGCAAAGTTCTCAATATCAGAATAATACGAAGACCTAAAGAAAATTTCATTAGTATTGCCACATCCTAAAATTAAAACTAAATTACAAGTCACTTTCGTTTTCAAGGATTTTAAGTGGACGAGAAACAAGGACGAAGGTATTGATTACTTTTTTATGTGATTTAGTGTAACTGGTAAAAAGTCTTCAGTAATGAGGATAAACTTGTTTGCACTATACAAACCTAGACCTATGGATGTCAAGAATAAAGTCATCCATGGTAAACTTGTGGAATGTCGGACGGTTTTTAAAATTGACATCATTCGCATAAGACTCTTGTAATGGTTGAAATACAAACCATACAGGGTTACAATGATCCAAGGGAATACTAAAGCGATATTTCTCTAAAAATAAAACATAAGTGAAATTGAAAGAATTTTACATTTGTTTATTTTTTACAGTGGACAGGCCTTTGTGGAGCATCCATGCCGAAAAAGCAATAAGGGCAACATCCTGCATATTAAAAGAAACGGCAATTCCTAGAACGTACACAATAAAAAGATTGAAGAATATCGTTTCCGTATTCTTTTTACCTTGAAAGCTTCCATTAAAATCAATTTTACACGCAGAAAATATAGACTGAAAAAGCCATAAGGAAGCAACAAGAATGATGGGCGGTCGTGGTTCTTGAAATTTTGGCAAGGAACTCTGGAATCCAATTTTCTCTTGGGTGTACTGACCTTGATTAAGAGCTAATGTGCTCAAACTCATTTCGAATTTCGTCTGAATTTTTACCGAATAATTCTTTAAAACATTTTTTCACTGATTTTGACATTTCGTTTCATTATTACCAGTTGATTGTTGTTAAACAATTTTCAAATTTCAACATGAAACGTTATTGGCTTTTTTTAGCTCAGAGACACACAATCGTAAAAAAATTCTCATGCATCTGTGGGCGTAAAATAGTCGCAAAAAATGTAATTAAAAACAGCCGTTGCAATTAGAAAAAGAGATTTTTCTATAAAACATTTAATACAAAGTACAAAATTCGAACACGATGAAAACTATGAGAAATGTATTGAAAAGCTCTGCATCCTGAATTTTAATGAAACTTTGCAAAAGCATTTATTTTCCCTAAAATAATATGAATATAATTTTAAAAATTGTCATTTGATGCTCTGTTTTAAATTGTGAATGTTAAAAATTAGTGCGCTATGCTAGGTTGTAGGAGCACCTATTATTATAATAAGTATCAGATTAGCAACATTTGGAGTACATGTTAATAGAATTGTTCACCTCGAACTAAAAAAAAGAGATCAACTTGTAAAATATCGGCACTTAATTGGGAAATACCCTGTATGTATTTTGACATATTTCGTTTTGGATTTGTGTGATATTGTAATAATATACATATCGGTACCTCAGAGCAAAAGGGTATTAAGTCCAAAATTTCAATTTTCCTGTTTTTTTATTTTGATTTCTGATTTCTCTATATTACATGTATGAAGTTCAACATGGTACATGCATCACGAAGGGCAAAGCTATATTATATCCAAAAAAACGTATTAAGTCCCATATAATACAATTTAAATAATTTTAATAATTTTTATTTTTTTCTTCTATAAAATTTACATTTTGGACTTACAATTAATACCCTTTTGCTCTGAGGTACCGATATTAGTAATATGTATATTACCCATCGCTCTGAAACTTCAATTTTCCGGGCATTTAATACATTACGCTAAGATTTTACCTGACAATATAAAAAAATAATAGAAATTGAATTTAAATTAATACTAAAACGGCAATGGATCGACTAATTTATCATCAATTTAAATATAGAGAGCAAATGGTAATCAACCTAGGGAATTTGTCTTGAATATTTATACGTTGGTAATGACTATAATGGCTGTGCTGATTTCTGACATTTAGTTTGAAATCCGTTAAACCTTACCAAAATTTACCAACATTGCGAAGTTTTAGAAAATTTAATGTCACTTAAATGAAAAATTAAATATTAGAGGCTTATCTTGCAATATCAAATCAATCTTAGATTTAAAATTATTTAAAAAAAAAGTACGCAGATCTCAGTTTTCTTTCTCATTCTTGCATAATACAACAAACTAAATTTTGGCAACAATGGAAGTTTTGTAGGTAACATATACAAAACCGTGAAAGTTGTATCGTCCATTTGTGTCGATTCTCTCTAAACCTTGTATTAAAATTTTTACAATAGATATATTACTATTGTGACTATTTATTAAAAACAATCTATATGACGATGACCGATTCTCAATTGGCCGGCGACGTGCCGCATTTTACAGCACCCGTTATTCAAGATAACCCCACCGGCTGGGGTCCATGTGAGCTTCCAGATCAGTTCAAAGATATGCCTTATCAGCCCTTTAGCAAAGGAGATCGTCTAGGAAAAATTAGTGATTGGACGGGAGCTGCATTCCAAGACAAGAAATATGCCAGTAAGTTTAATAGAACATCAATTTTAATAAACCTAACCTCATTATTTTTAGACAAATATGCTTCCCAATTTGGCTCTGGTAGTCAATACGCGTATTACCACGATGAAGACGAGAGTACGTTTCATTTGGTGGATACTACAAGGGTGCAAAAACCTCCTTATCAACGTGGACGTTTCCGTACGAATCAAAGAAACTTACGAGGACGCGGAGGCCGAAGTGCAGGGCAAGGAGGTGGAATGCAGTCTCTTGGCAAAGGGCTCAAAGCCCGGGATACTTATAAAAAGACTCAAGTTCGCAAATGGGGGATGGGCCGGGTACATGAATTTTTTAGTTCGTTTTCCAAATTTGAAGTTTTTATTCTAGCCTCAAATTAAAATTCGGGATGCTTCCGTTACTGTTAAACCCGAATGGAGTACCATTGAGGAAATGGATTTCCCACGCCTAGGGAAATTGTCATTACCTAACATCAAAGAAGGTGATGATGTTGTGTGTTGCGGTGAACTTGAATATTATGATAAATCATATGATCGAGTTAATGTGAAGAATGAAAAGCCATTACAAAGCGTTAATCGCATTTTCCATACTGTATGTTTCCTTTTATTAAACCTAATTTTTTCATTATAATTTAATTGTTTAGGTTACTACTACTGATGACCCAATTATTCGGAAGCTTAGTAAAACTGAGGGCAATGTGTACGCTACTGATGCTATTTTAGCCACCATCATGTGTTCCACAAGGTCCAATTACTCTTGGGATATAGTAATTGAAAAAATTGGTATGACATCAATTATATATGTTAATTTATAATTTCATTTTCAAATATTATAACAGGTGATAAGCTATTTTTCGATAAACGTGACAACACTGAATTTGATTTACTTACTGTGAACGAAACGTCCGTGGAACCTCCACAGGACGACGGTAACTCCTTGAACTCGCCCAGAAATCTAGCTTTGGAAGCAACTTTTATAAACCACAATTTTAGTCAGCAAGTATTGAAATCTGGACCCAACGAGCCGCGTTATAAATTCGAAGACCCAAATCCGTTCATATCTGAAGAAGAGGAGGGCGAAGTTGCTAGTGTTGCTTATCGATACAAAAAATGGGATTTGGGAGGTGGAATTGTGAGTTAGTTATTTTTTTTTAAGTTAGATGACAATTTTTTTCTCGAAATATTAAGACTCTTGTTGCGCGGTGCGAACACGATGCAGTGGTTCAATCTCCGAATGGCGAATTACAATTTTTGACCATAAAAGCTTTGAATGAGTGGGATTCTAAATTGGCAAATGGAGTAGAGTGGCGTCAAAAACTGGATATTCAAAGAGGAGCCGTTTTAGCGAACGAACTAAGAAATAATGCGTGTAAATTAGCCAAATGGACCGTACAAGCTCTTCTGGCTGGAAGTGACCAAATTAAATTCGGGTAGGTTTCGTGCTTTCTTTTTTAGTCAGTTATCTCATTATTCCATTTTAGTTATGTGAGTCGAGCCCATGTTCGCGATAGTAGCAAACATGTAATTCTGGGTACGCAACAATATAAACCGGCCGAATTCGCTACTCAAATCAATTTGAATATGGACAACGCTTGGGGAATATTAAGGTGTATTATCGACATTCTAATGAAACAAAAGGACGGGAAATATTTAATTATGAAAGATCCTAACAAGCCTATGATTCGTCTCTATGATATACCCGATAACACTTTTGAATCTGACGGTGAAACTGAAAGTGACGAGGACTCTTCAGGATTTCGTCGAGTTCCAGAGCTTTCATCCTACAAAACGTTAGAAAGTAACTGAATTCTTGAGTATTTCTTCTTTCTTTGTTCAACAGAATAAATAAAAAACACAGAATTTATTTGTTAAAGCCTTTATTTAATGAAAAATATTTGTAATAAAACCAACACGAAATATACATACATATATAATAGTAAATAGCGGTGTAATGGGAAGGGGCGAAACTAATAAATTTAGGATTTATTAAACATAATTTAAAAATGTATTCAAAGAAAGAAAACGAGTATTTATGTATTAAAATTACAACAAAAAATAGTTGAATATATGTATTTATATTACAATAGTTAACATAATTTGTTATTGTTATCTGGGCTGATATGTCCTTTGATAAAAGGTTTTGCACCTGCCCAAGTATTGATGTTACCATTCAATGAGCTTCCTTAAAAATTTTTAATATCGAAACGACTAAATCATTAATTTTTATTTACAATAACATTAAAATTTTAAGTAATCTCTATATCTTATTCTTGAACAATCATAAAACAAAGAAGTCTATACAATACTAATAAATAAATCACAAAGGTGTCCCCTTATTAAAAAATATAACATCTTTAAGCTTACATAAATTCAATATTAATGAACTACAAATAATGATCGCTTTTTAACAATTGAATTCGATATGTCCTATTGTGAAGTTCAAACTTTTCTCTTAGCTACAGATCAAACACCTTGGAATGTTGACAAGTATTATAGATATAAAAATGCAATAAAAAAATAATTGTGATAGTATGTGTCGACTAGCTTGAGGCACTTGTCGGCGAAATTGGACGCAGCGTTTAAAAACAAGGCACTTTACAACAGTCTTTCGACCAAACAATTACATTTTCCGTGTAACGAAAACACTGAAACATGTGCAAAGGTGATTGATTTTGTTTTTTTTATTCAACTGCAAAGCCGCAAGTCTCTTCCACGGCTTGTGTCAATTTTTCGTNTTTATCATCAATTTAAATATAGAGAGCAAATGGTAATCAACCTAGGGAATTTGTCTTGAATATTTATACGTTGGTAATGACTATAATGGCTGTGCTGATTTCTGACATTTAGTTTGAAATCCGTTAAACCTTACCAAAATTTACCAACATTGCGAAGTTTTAGAAAATTTAATGTCACTTAAATGAAAAATTAAATATTAGAGGCTTATCTTGCAATATCAAATCAATCTTAGATTTAAAATTATTTAAAAAAAAAGTACGCAGATCTCAGTTTTCTTTCTCATTCTTGCATAATACAACAAACTAAATTTTGGCAACAATGGAAGTTTTGTAGGTAACATATACAAAACCGTGAAAGTTGTATCGTCCATTTGTGTCGATTCTCTCTAAACCTTGTATTAAAATTTTTACAATAGATATATTACTATTGTGACTATTTATTAAAAACAATCTATATGACGATGACCGATTCTCAATTGGCCGGCGACGTGCCGCATTTTACAGCACCCGTTATTCAAGATAACCCCACCGGCTGGGGTCCATGTGAGCTTCCAGATCAGTTCAAAGATATGCCTTATCAGCCCTTTAGCAAAGGAGATCGTCTAGGAAAAATTAGTGATTGGACGGGAGCTGCATTCCAAGACAAGAAATATGCCAGTAAGTTTAATAGAACATCAATTTTAATAAACCTAACCTCATTATTTTTAGACAAATATGCTTCCCAATTTGGCTCTGGTAGTCAATACGCGTATTACCACGATGAAGACGAGAGTACGTTTCATTTGGTGGATACTACAAGGGTGCAAAAACCTCCTTATCAACGTGGACGTTTCCGTACGAATCAAAGAAACTTACGAGGACGCGGAGGCCGAAGTGCAGGGCAAGGAGGTGGAATGCAGTCTCTTGGCAAAGGGCTCAAAGCCCGGGATACTTATAAAAAGACTCAAGTTCGCAAATGGGGGATGGGCCGGGTACATGAATTTTTTAGTTCGTTTTCCAAATTTGAAGTTTTTATTCTAGCCTCAAATTAAAATTCGGGATGCTTCCGTTACTGTTAAACCCGAATGGAGTACCATTGAGGAAATGGATTTCCCACGCCTAGGGAAATTGTCATTACCTAACATCAAAGAAGGTGATGATGTTGTGTGTTGCGGTGAACTTGAATATTATGATAAATCATATGATCGAGTTAATGTGAAGAATGAAAAGCCATTACAAAGCGTTAATCGCATTTTCCATACTGTATGTTTCCTTTTATTAAACCTAATTTTTTCATTATAATTTAATTGTTTAGGTTACTACTACTGATGACCCAATTATTCGGAAGCTTAGTAAAACTGAGGGCAATGTGTACGCTACTGATGCTATTTTAGCCACCATCATGTGTTCCACAAGGTCCAATTACTCTTGGGATATAGTAATTGAAAAAATTGGTATGACATCAATTATATATGTTAATTTATAATTTCATTTTCAAATATTATAACAGGTGATAAGCTATTTTTCGATAAACGTGACAACACTGAATTTGATTTACTTACTGTGAACGAAACGTCCGTGGAACCTCCACAGGACGACGGTAACTCCTTGAACTCGCCCAGAAATCTAGCTTTGGAAGCAACTTTTATAAACCACAATTTTAGTCAGCAAGTATTGAAATCTGGACCCAACGAGCCGCGTTATAAATTCGAAGACCCAAATCCGTTCATATCTGAAGAAGAGGAGGGCGAAGTTGCTAGTGTTGCTTATCGATACAAAAAATGGGATTTGGGAGGTGGAATTGTGAGTTAGTTATTTTTTTTTTAAGTTAGATGACAATTTTTTTCTCGAAATATTAAGACTCTTGTTGCGCGGTGCGAACACGATGCAGTGGTTCAATCTCCGAATGGCGAATTACAATTTTTGACCATAAAAGCTTTGAATGAGTGGGATTCTAAATTGGCAAATGGAGTAGAGTGGCGTCAAAAACTGGATATTCAAAGAGGAGCCGTTTTAGCGAACGAACTAAGAAATAATGCGTGTAAATTAGCCAAATGGACCGTACAAGCTCTTCTGGCTGGAAGTGACCAAATTAAATTCGGGTAGGTTTCGTGCTTTCTTTTTTAGTCAGTTATCTCATTATTCCATTTTAGTTATGTGAGTCGAGCCCATGTTCGCGATAGTAGCAAACATGTAATTCTGGGTACGCAACAATATAAACCGGCCGAATTCGCTACTCAAATCAATTTGAATATGGACAACGCTTGGGGAATATTAAGGTGTATTATCGACATTCTAATGAAACAAAAGGACGGGAAATATTTAATTATGAAAGATCCTAACAAGCCTATGATTCGTCTCTATGATATACCCGATAACACTTTTGAATCTGACGGTGAAACTGAAAGTGACGAGGACTCTTCAGGATTTCGTCGAGTTCCAGAGCTTTCATCCTACAAAACGTTAGAAAGTAACTGAATTCTTGAGTATTTCTTCTTTCTTTGTTCAACAGAATAAATAAAAAACACAGAATTTATTTGTTAAAGCCTTTATTTAATGAAAAATATTTGTAATAAAACCAACACGAAATATACATACATATATAATAGTAAATAGCGGTGTAATGGGAAGGGGCGAAACTAATAAATTTAGGATTTATTAAACATAATTTAAAAATGTATTCAAAGAAAGAAAACGAGTATTTATGTATTAAAATTACAACAAAAAATAGTTGAATATATGTATTTATATTACAATAGTTAACATAATTTGTTATTGTTATCTGGGCTGATATGTCCTTTGATAAAAGGTTTTGCACCTGCCCAAGTATTGATGTTACCATTCAATGAGCTTCCTTAAAAATTTTTAATATCGAAACGACTAAATCATTAATTTTTATTTACAATAACATTAAAATTTTAAGTAATCTCTATATCTTATTCTTGAACAATCATAAAACAAAGAAGTCTATACAATACTAATAAATAAATCACAAAGGTGTCCCCTTATTAAAAAATATAACATCTTTAAGCTTACATAAATTCAATATTAATGAACTACAAATAATGATCGCTTTTTAACAATTGAATTCGATATGTCCTATTGTGAAGTTCAAACTTTTCTCTTAGCTACAGATCAAACACCTTGGAATGTTGACAAGTATTATAGATATAAAAATGCAATAAAAAAATAATTGTGATAGTATGTGTCGACTAGCTTGAGGCACTTGTCGGCGAAATTGGACGCAGCGTTTAAAAACAAGGCACTTTACAACAGTCTTTCGACCAAACAATTACATTTTCCGTGTAACGAAAACACTGAAACATGTGCAAAGGTGATTGATTTTGTTTTTTTTTTATTCAACTGCAAAGCCGCAAGTCTCTTCCACGGCTTGTGTCAATTTTTCGTAAAGCACTTGATAGCTTTCGTACGGAGGAATATCGATTCGATTAAAACACGTATGAGCTTTCGGTAGATTTAGGGGTGAAGCGTCTATGCAATGAATGGTAAACAGTCGAGGTCCTGCGGCACCGGTACTACCTGAAAATTATCAACATCATAAGATTTATCTGAATCACACATAGTAGATATATTTGGAAATGGACTTTACCGCATTTCGTGTTGGAGTTTGTTGACTTTATTTAGGATTTTTTTTATATTTTATTCAGTGGCATTTGGATTCTTAGGAAAACCAAATATCCCCGAGTAAGAGATGCCTCTAACGGCAAAGGGTACCACATATCTTATTAAAACTTCTACTCTTAACCAAGTTTTTCTACTGAAATATGTTCGGCCAAATAATCAATTACCCCAATATCAGAGATTTTGGGTATTCGACATAATCGATTTTCTTTAAGCAACTTACAATAGCAGTTCGGAGGGGTGCATTTTAGGACATATATTTATAGAAAAAGTTTTATTTTAATCTGAAAAATACGCCCTTGAAATATTTGTACTGAATTTAGGAACAACCTATACACAGTGTTCCAAAAGTTCAGGTCAATCGCTTGGGAAGCGAATGGAGAACCAAAAGCAAAAAAAAAGTTCATATAAACATAGATCTGCAAAAGTTTCCTAAGGGAGCTACGAACCTTGGAAAGTGACTCTTAAAAAATGGTTTTTATTTAATATCTCAGGAACCCTTCGAGAGACAGCGATGCGACTTTCTGTACGATTTATTATTAATAGGGATTACTATTTTATGATATTAGTCAAAACTAATTTCAACCATAGGCGTATAGAGGGACTACACGTACTTTTGTCCCATCCAGATTTGCATGCTTCAATCTATATGTATACGAACTTTTTTTCTTGTTTCTGGTTCCCCATTCACTTCCCAAGCGATCGATCTCAACTTTTGGGACACACTATATAGCGGATGCACAAAAAAAGACTTGAGCGAATGTGTGCATAGTAAAAAAAAATAAATCAACAAAATCAAGGCCCGCACCATCATCAATTAAGCTAACCTGGGTAAAGGCAACCCCTAAACGGAACAGAGGTACCTAATAGAATATTACGAGATTTTTCCAAATACACTAGTTCAATTAAATACAATGGACGAAATCTGGAATAATATACACATAAAAAACGAAGAAATAGCACAAGTGGATAATCTTGTCAATTTCTTGATTTTAAAGAATTAAACAATTTAATTAATCTAACTGAAGCGATTAAAAATATTAAACATTTAACAAAAATACTTCAAGATGGTGTTAACTTCGCCACACAGATATTTAAAATTATGAATACGTACATTCCTTAACAAAATTTTCCAAAATACAATATATGTATGTCTGTGGTTTATATACATATACATATGTTTGGAAGAAATATGATATCTCCAAAAATGGCTATTTTCTGTTAAACACGGTTATATCCAAAAGTAATGCATGGTAATTGGTATAATAAGTGTAGAATCTCGACACTCGTAAAAAAGTATGTTTTTGGTTGGCTGAATATGAATAAATTCCTAATATAACTGATTTACACCATAACTTTATATCTGTAATTAGCGGACCTGAAAAAAAGTATATTTTGAAGATATATTTGTCGAAAACACCACTGATGCATAAATGCAAGGCCATGTGTGAGAATTGCATTCAAATTATTAACAGAAAAGGTGAGTATATAAACTATTTATATGCGCAAAAAATAGACAATTGTAATATCATTAGCAACGAAAATTAAAAGACACAGGTAATTTTACACTTAAAGGTTACACAATAAATAGTTAACACAGACCGTCAAGTATCAAAAGTAACTGTGATTTCGCAATGTTAATTAAGAAATATATTCATTAGAAATGTATTAACATAATCATTAATAATATTTAATTTGTAACTACAGCTTGGCAAGAATAGCTTGATATATGAGAATTTTACGAGGTGCGTAAAGGCTAGACAGAGAAAGTATTCGGAATAAAGGGATAGCTGCTCGTCCGCGCGATAACTAAATTAAAGTACATTATTACCAAAAGTATTGAACACTTAAGATTAATTGTAAATGCGATTTTTTTCATTGAATATAACAAAACAGTTGAACAAAATATTAAATCTGACAATATTTTTGTCCATTTAAATTTACAGATTATTCTTATTTTTGTTATAAAATATTTTTCACTACAAGAATTTAAATTTAATTTTAAATAAATAAGGGAGATTTTAATTAAAGAATTATATGTCTTAGGTATTCATTTCATTCTTTTCCACGAAAAAATGCTTAAAAAGTTTCAAAAATGTTTGTTGTCTCAGTACTTTTGTCAACCACTGTAAGTCGTACAGTACTTCGCTCGACGATGATAAATATCAAAATATTGAGTATTTTTTGTAGTTAGTTTAGTACGCACCGGTAGGCGGAGATAAATATCGATTTTTCATATATCAAGCTATTCTTGCCAAGCTGTGCATAAGTTGAAAATAAGGATAGTATTAACCACTGCTATTCACAGTTGAATTATCGATTTACTCCAAACGATCTAAACTCATTTTTTGTTCAAAATGTTATTCTGTAATATTCCATGTAACGGTAAAACCTAAACATAGTACGTAAAAGAATGATTGATTGAAAGAGCGTTGCTAAATGTTTACATTTCCCGATTATCTACATTTAGCGTAATATAAACAAAGGAATGTTTTGACCTACTCTACCCCCTCTAACGGCCATTATCAGTTTGGCCCCGTCTTTTAATTAAAAACACCTTGCATTGAATAAATCCATATTAGGAGTCATACATTAATTATATTAACTTTTGGAACCCTGATATAGATTATAATAGATGATCGACAACTAGTCCAACAAGTCCTATAAAACAGAACTCTGTGTGGTATCATCAGATCAAGGTTAAATGCAAAAATAAAAGATATCTATTTAACAGGTTAACGACCGGCCTTAAATGTGTAAGTTTTATCTCTGGACCATGATAATTTTCTATTTAATATAGGTAAATCAAAGCTTCTAATATATAATATAATATAATGAACTAAGCTGGTGCAAAGAAATTTTTAACAAAAAAATGTGTGCACCAAATTGGTATACTAGGTCTGAATAAAAACCTTAGTGTACACCTGTAAGGTACACATGGTCGTTAACCTGTTAAGCAAATACATGTCGATGGTCTCAAATCAATACCATGTAAGCCAAAAATGACGAGTGATAATGTAGTTGATTATTAATCTGGAACTTAATTTATCTGGTATTGGTTTCTACTTAATTCTATGACAAAGTAATTTTTTTTAACTAGTACGGGCTCATAGATGGTACAGGTTGTAAAGTGAAACTCAATAAGCTAAAACTATAAAATCGTATATTTTGGACTTACGAGGTATTGACTTGAAACCATCAATGTATCCATATGAAAGACATATTGGGAAGCCATACATTTTAAAAAAGTGATTTTATTGAGTAGGAATATATTAAGGTACACCATAAGGAATTTGGCCATTCCTTAATATATCTCATTACCAACGATCAAAATGTATAAAACAAATATGTAGTTTTAAAAACAACTATCACACTTCAATGTTCGATATCTCCCATTTTTAATTTTGTCGCTTATCACGTCGTTCAAATAAGCCCTTCATTAATATTTAATGACTTCTTTGCTAAAGATGTTCAAAAATCAAAACTAATAAACTCAAAAAAATTATACGTAATACATCGAACCATTCTGTTCAAAGACCATTTTACAGACGCCTGGCTAATCTATTTCTAGAATTATTAACTTAATTTTATTTTACTTATATTTAATCTTTAAGAAGTAGGTTGGTTGCCCCTTAGCTATACGTACAAGGTATTTCAGAGTTGTGGTGACAAAAAGTCTAGGGGGAGATTCCTCTCAACAAAATATGACAAAAACTTCCTATGAACATATTTCCTAAAAATGCTTTACTTCCGAGATACAGGGTGTCAAAGTTTAAAAAAAGGACATTTCTTTATTTTTTAAATTCCTAACAGCTTAAGATTTTTTAACCAAATTTCGTATATGAGTTTAGCATATCGGTAGGCTTAATTCAAAAAAATACTACTTTTCAGCATTCACCAATGGCGAAGATATAAGTGTCCTTTTTTTTCCCTTATTTCCCATACAAATTTAATAATATATGATATCCACATCTCCGCCATTGGTGAATGCTGAAAAGTAGTATTGTTTTGAATTAAGCCTACCGATATGCTAAACTCATATACGAAATTTGGTTAAAAAATCTTAAGCCGTTTGGAATTTAAAAAATAAAGAAATGTCCTTTTTTTAAACTTT
>JABRWK010000174.1:90102-102457 GCA_013372445.1 Hypothenemus hampei | reverse complement strand
GCCTACCGATATGCTAAACTCATATACGAAATTTGGTTAAAAAATCTTAAGCCGTTTGGAATTTAAAAAATAAAGAAATGTCCTTTTTTTTAACTTTAACACTCTGTATCTCGGAAACGAAGCATTTCCGGACCTATGTTTATAGGAACTTTTCGTCTTATTTTGAGCCGTACTCTATGTGGTAGAGCGTTGTATCATGAATTTCCGAACACCCTGTATGTATCTATAGGTATTGATAGCTATATGTCAAACGTAAAATTCTAACCATATTCATATGTAATTTCAATCGTCAATATCTGGATAACTGTTGCACTTAGGTATAGGACATGTTACAGAACACATAATTAGAATTTGAAGCAGAATCTAAATATGAAATAAAAAATGGGGATTTCTATTTGAAAAAACAAAGTTGGTCGTACCTCGTTTTTGGGCTACCCTGTATATATGATTTTACTATCAAAAAACCGCATTCAAAAATAAAAATCGATGGGACCGGGCAATTTTTTAAAAAACAAATCCCTGAATTTTAAATGAATTTATTCCAAATTTTATCACATCCCTGTATATTAAAGCTGTTGAGAATTTTGAAATGAAATCTTCTGTATCTATGTTTTTAATTCGGTAGACTTAACTAGACTTTTGTAGATTATAAAGAGCCGTTACCTATTTTCATTTAAAACTACATTGAGTTTAGGTTTATTGTCAAAAGAGTTTAAAAATATTAAAGGCGAATCAATTCTATATAAAAAAAACTACTTTTGGTAAAATAGCCTAAAGTGAACCGTTTTCTAAAAAACTTAATTATTAACGATATGCATTAAAAATGATTAGTCATAAGCTATTGCGTTTTTTACTGACTTGAGGCACTTGGTTGAAAAAAAAACAAATGTTTCTAATTTATTGTCTGTTTTTTTCTTTGAGAATAGGGAATTTTAAATTTATATTTTTGTCTTTTTTTTGTATTTTTAACACCTTGTATCTCAAAAATGTCGAGTCTTAGGACAGTAGTTTATTAAATAAACTGTATTTATTTTTCGAGAATCTATTACCAGTATCGATTTGGCACCATCAAGAACACCTTGTGTAACTTGTCCTACACTTCAGGAGTCGATCGTAAGAAGCGGTTAACATTTAGCGAGATGTAAGTTTTGGGAAACCATAATCTCTAGTGACGAAACTAAAATCAAAGTTTAGATCTGATAGCAGTACTTGACGAAAAAGAACTTGAATTACAGACATTATAGTAGTTGAAAACTCTGCTGAAGTTAACAATAACTTAAACTTTTTTAATCATATGATAGATCATTGTTTATCTCAATATTTTAAGGCAAAATCTTAGATAGAGGATGCAAAAATCATGACTTAAAGATATATTCAATTTCTAATAAAATAACGATAAAAAGCATAACGCAAACTTCGTGAGTTTGATAAATGACGAAAGCAGCTTCATACGTTTTCTTAATACACCAATATTATCCTTATTACACATTTGTAGAACAAATCGAAATGTTCAAAAATACAGTTTTATCAATAAATAAGAGCTAAAAAATAAAATTAGGTAAGCCAAGAATATGCTTATCAAAATCATAAAAAAATAATTTTTAGCATGCCAAATGGGCTAAAATAATTCATTAAGGCAAAGAAACCTTCAAATATGTTAATGTTCATTATTGACAATGACCATTAATATTTTTGTATATCTTCATACATTTAAATTCATATGGAGACGTGTCTAGTATAAACATTGTATTTTTTTTTTCAATTACGATGCAAAGTTTTAATAATTTTTTTTATTGTTTTTATAAAATTTACATTAACAAAACTTCAGCTAATGTTTTAAACACGTTTTTTGATAGTTACAACTGATTGGTTGATTAATGATAAAAATGTATTGAAAGCATGCAGTATTTGAAGATTTTTTTAACTAATGACTATATTTCAATGTCAATTTTTTTAATGAAACTGAGTAAAAATGAGAGAAAAAAAAAGAGCCACTGTTTGTTCTATTAATGCGGCTGTGTTAATAGGTAAAGAACAATTATCCAACAAATTGATAACAATTTTTTTTAATCATTGATTTTTGATTTCCCAGAAAATTGTTTATTACTTTTTTGAATAATGTCCACTGCTTTCTATCTCTGTTAGAGTTTTGAGTTTTCAAAGTCTTTTTTTGTATTGTTTTTTTGTTTGTAGAGCTATAAAAGTACTTTGTGAAAATTACTTAGAGTAAGAAAAATGTTTACCAAGTACTGAAATACAATATTGAAAAACTGAACTCGCTTACATCTAAATCAATTTTTAAAAATAAATTTTAATTTGGCGATAAAGTTTCAAAACCCGTTATCCAAGTTATCTGCGACGAGCAAGACATAAAAATTTATAAAATAATGTTATTTTTAATTAAAATATATTAACGTATAAATAATTTATTTTCGTTTCAAGTTGTATAAATTAATTATTTAAATAACGTATAAAAAGTTTTATGCTAATTACATATTCCAGTACTGTATTTCATAGATTGTGTTAAACTAGGGATGTACAATTTAGTAGATCGAAAAAAAATCCTCAACTAAAAGCAAGCATGTAGTACCCTTGATTTTACCAAAATAAATAAGTAATTAGTTGTTAAAAAAGCGCTAAAAATTTTAATGAAAAGGTTTCATTGGTCTATGTATGGTTATATAAAAAAATATAACAAACGTTCCAAAATAAACTTGTTGATCCATCTGTTGATCAAGCCGCTTGTTCATTTTTTCATTTATAATAATAATGATTGCTTCATATTAAAACAAAGGAGATGCAACAATTTGTACGACTTGAAAGCTCACTCAGGTAGAATATAAAAATACTATTAAACCCAAAACCTTATCTAATTATTAACTAATATCTTCTTTATTTATAGATATAAAATTATTAAAATTTTATACACAGTATAGATAATTTTTATTAAACATATAACGTCGATTCGTTAAACCATTAATTATTTTTCTTTTTAACAGCGGGGGATTCTTTTCATATCACATTCTTTATACTCGAAGGGAGTATTTATCAAGGAAAATCCCTCATTCTTATGATTTTCATTTGAATCTAAGAAAATTACAAAAATATACATTCAATCGATACAAAAAATTCTTCATGTCAAATGTAGTAACATAGTATGTATTTCTAAATACTGCGTGTTGCGTAAACTGCTTGAAAAAACCGTTTAGGCAACTGTGTAATTATTATAAATTATATACTATTAAACTTAATCAATTATAATTACACTTTACAAATGGAAAATACGTATAAAAAATTAATAAATATAATAATAATTTTCTTAATTTTATTCTTTACAACCTATTTCCCATTAAAGTTTAATTAGGTATTATAGAGATACTTTCTGATGCTGACGGCAAGACGACGGTACTCGCCTGATTGCTGTCGCTTTCATTGCTGCCAAGTTGTATGGTGTGTTGAGGTACCTGAATCTGGACCGGAATCTGAATTTGACTGTTTGGGCCCTAAAGTTGCAACAATTATTTTAATAAATCAACACAGAGGCAGTTCGATTTTTCTTACCCCAGTTCCAACTTGAATTGTTACCTGGGCATGCGCAGTTCCATTTGGCAACGTTGCGCCCAGTTCGTTTTGTACGTCCTCCGGAGTCCCTCCGGCTTTTAAGATCGCTTGTGCTCTTTCCGCTTGTTCCTAATTGAAAAAATATTTTAAATGCCTTACATGCCTCTTTAATATAACGCGGTGTTAAGGGAAATAAAAAGAAATATAAACTTAATAGACTATCTAATTTTGACTAACCTTTATGAAAATTTACGTTTTTCAAAATGGGTTAATTGTCAATTTGAATCGCTTACTTCTTAAAAACTAATTTTTTTAACATGACAACCAACGAATTTAGTTTTGCTCTTTGAGAGATTAAACATTTCATCAGGGAGCCCTACAAAGAACAGAAACGAGTTAAGGCAGTCACTTCATTCGATGAGGATCCTGAAGTTCAAGGAGAAACTTTTTCGTAATTTGTATATCAAGAGCATCATTAACTAAATTGTCATATAAAAGAATGTAACGGATCGCGGATACAGTTCACAAAGCTCGGGAAAACTTTAGAAAGTAGTATGAAGTCAAAGCTGGTAAACACTATTTTTCAAGAAAAACAATATTTTGTTCAGCTATTTACTTCTAACAACTTGCAATGTTTACGATTTTACACTTACTTTGGCTCGACGAGTTATATGACTTCTAGTATGTTTCCTTAAATGGTCTTTTCTGTAGAAACCTTTCCCGCACTCGCCGCATATTTCGGTTTTTTCCCCAGAATGAATCACGAAATGTAAGTTTAAGTGCTCTTTGCGCTTAAAACCTGCACATTTTAATTAAATTAGAAAAAATGGTTATGTTTAACATCAATCTAGATTTGAACCTTTCATGCAAACGGAACAGACAAAGGGTCTTTCTGGATTATGACCTAATTTGTGACGTTCCAAATGTTCCTTCCTTTTCAAACCTGCTCCACAAATGTCGCAAATAAAACGCCGCTCGATTTTATGGCCCACCAGATGTTGCTCGAGTAATTCTTTCTCCGGGTAGGCCATGTGACACTCTGGACAACAGAACAAGGTCGTGCCATCCAAAGCCGTGGCGATATGAACCTAAAAAACCAAACCATAGGATTAATAAATAAAAACTTCAAATCAATACCTGTCCGGGTTTTGGTTTCTTTGGTTTGGGAGGTTTCTTTTTATATTTTTTTTTCTTCTTACTTTTATCGTTGCCATCTTCGGGTGCGGCATCTTCTTGACTCATTTCCGTACTAATATTATTCATTATAAGGTGCTCCTGTAAGTTGAACTGTAAATTTTCCAAAGAAATTGACGAATTTAAAGAAAACGGCAAACCAAAATAAAACGACAAATAAAACAAAACAAACGAATTATGCATAACTTTATATACTCTACTTACTTGATCATCAGCATTAGCGATGCTCACTGTTTCTATTACGCCATCTTCAGTTATCAATTCTCGTTTAATTTCAGGTGTTCCATTAAACTTAAGAAATTGATGTAGGGTTGTTAGAGGCAACGTTTGGGCAGTTTGCACCTAATTTAACATAAATTTATATATGTCAAATACATGGTAGGTCATTTTCAACAAAACAATTTGTGTTCATATGTCTTATGCATTATCTTTAAATCATTATTTGAATTTTCTAGAAATTTGGATCTGAATTCCAATAAATAACAAAATTGACATAATCATTAGAAAACATTAAGATCTTCAGATTCGAACACTCAAGTTCTTAAATCTTGTTATCGAGAAAACTCAATTTTCCCCGTAATAGGAACATAGTTCTCCACATTCAATGATCGGATCAGAACAATATAAAAAAATATCAACATTAAGGCGTCTGATTTTGTATTCTCGATAAGTTGAAGAATTAAATTAAAAAAAAATAGAAAAGCTTTATTGTACAATACCTTCTGAAGATAATCCTGCAAACTACTCACGTTTTGCAGATATTGGGCGGGCACGTGTATGGCAGTTTCGTTTTCTGTTTGCTGAGATGATATTTCAACGTCTTTACACATTTCTGGTTACGAAAATCACCATTGAAAATCACATTCTTAGAGATTAAAACCAAGTTTCCTACCAGTTTTAATTAGAGCCACTGGCATGGGTTGCTGATCACCATTTTTATCTTCATCATCTTTGTCTTGTTGCTGCTGTTGAGGAGCTTGCTGTTGTTCAATTTGCGCCTGCAGCAACTGAATATCCTGTGGTTGAATTGCAGCCACAACCGTCATTCCTTCTAAACCACTTTGACCATCAAGCTGTGTACAAAAGAATAATTAAGTCAGTCTTTAAAAATAGAAAATTTTTAATATAAAAACATACTATTTGAAGACCTTCTTGATTTCCATTATACGCAACTGTGAGAACTGTGGCTCCTTGACCAAAAGTCTGGATCGGAATCTGAGATATTTGATATTTTGGACTGTTTCCTTCATTCGTTTGAGTCGGATTCACTACTTGTATCTGTACCGTTTGTTGAGGATCTCCTGGTTTGGATCCGGGCATCGTAATTGGTAAGGTAATAACAGTTTGACCCTGTTGACCACCAGTGGGACTATTCGGTGCTTGAGATTGTGTAGTAAAAGCGCTTGCATCCAGTGGTCGAATATAGTGTATACCATTTTCTCCACCTTGAAGCACACCCACTACCTGACCGTTAGGCGTGGTGACACTTTGAGTAATTTTTCCAGCGGAAAACTGGGTGGCTACAGGAAGAGCTGCAGATAGTGGTACTCCAAATGGGGCGAAATTCATATTTGAGCCTTGTTTTCTTTCACACCTACAATTATTTGAACTGTTTATTATTATTATTATTATTATTATTATTATTATTTTTAATTCGCATTGTTATTATTGGAAACTGCAGTTCTTGTGAAGAAAAACCGACCTTACTATTATTATTGGAAATTATTTTTACTTTCGATTTTTAGATGGATATGTCATTCTGAATATATTTGTAACTGCTATTTCTTACATTAGGAAGGCTTTAAAGAAAATTGTGGATTTACGAATATTAAATTTGTATTTTGTTTTTAAATATTTATTTGTTGAAAATACTACAATTGAAAATGTGCAACCAGCAAGTTTAAAGAGAAAAACGGACTGATGTATTTTTAAATATAGCTTTTGTCTATTTCATTTCTTTTAGTAGAATATACTGTACATTTCTAAAATTATTTCAAATAAAAAAAATTGTTCTTTAAAATTTAAATTACATTTTAATTACATATTTATGATATTTATGACAGGCTTGTCATAATACCTAATAAAAATTAACAAAGACCGGGTAAACGGTCAAAAGTATGTGAATCAAAGTCATTTTTGTGTATATAGTTAGCATTTTTATTTCTGATATTCTGTATTAAAAATTTCACTGGTTACACAAATATGCAATATAAAAAAACACTTTATATACAGGATGAATGAGAATATTCTCGAAAGTATTTCTTAAAATATTTTTTTTCTTAGGAAAGTATGATACAATCTAGAAGCCAGTTCTCAACCTCATCCTGTATATTTATAATACTCAACGCGCGAGTCTCTCCATATCATTCCGCCGATTTCTAAACAGAATTCCCACCTGTGAAAAGTGAACCGGGAAGACGAACCACTTCCCCCGAAAAGCCGAGTCGTTGTACGTCCTTGAAGGAACCCCACGCCCTTAACGGCACACCGCAGGTGGGAACCACACTCACAGAGGGGATGAAGTTATTAAAATACGGAACCGCACCACCACAAAACGAAATACGATCGTTTAGTTTAGTTCAGAGAGAGACAACGGGTACCACCAATAATAATTCCGTCCAAGCCATCGACTTTTGTAAAAGAAGGGGCCACTGTACGGTACCGTCGAGCTGACGGTTTTCTAACGGGTCACGTGGCCTCACTCACCACCTGTCCTTGTTTAAAACACTCAAGTTAGATAAAGAGGAACAGTGTTGGTTCGAAGAGAAATCGAGTCATTCGTTCGCGGTGAATTGGATATTTTATTCGAGACCTAGTTACCCACATAAAAATTGCGTACTTTCACCTTTTTAAGAGTTCTTCAATGCGCCAAACTGACTACTGTTTTATCATTTCCAGTAAGATATAATGCAATAATGTCATAGAGTATCACCATCCAATGTCGCAAAATTCGAATATTGTTTATGTAAAACATAGTTATGAGGAGAGATTTGGCACAAAACAAAGCCCATAGGTTTTTCTCACTATTGTTTGCGACGTTTCAAGGTTCCCTTGATATTTTGTAAAAGGCAAGGTTTCTCGCTAGGCAAGACTAGTAATAATAATTAAACTAGAAACGCTTTTACTTGGTTGGCCTCCTAGTGCAGACCTTGTAATGTTACTGCGCATTTATGACGTATTTATGAATATGTTCATGATTATTTACATTCATAAAAACCACCATTTTTGCCTGAAAACCCTTCGACAGCGTTACTTTTTTGGAATTATATTAGATTAACATATGTTGCACTAGAAAGTTGGAATATAACAGAATTGATGAGAATGCTTTCTTTATTGTAAGTTTACTTAGAACTCAGATAAGATACAAAGCGATTGAGCAATATATATTTTATTATCCTATGAATGGTTTAAAAATAAAAGTTTTTCTTTAACAGATTTGTTGTCTAGGTATTTTTGGTTTATTGAAGAGGTAACTTAACTTTTTCCTAGTTCTCAAATTTTACAGATTAAATTTCAATTATGGAAAATCTATTTCTTAATAATAATAATAATAATAATAATAATAATAATAAGAAAACAATTTAATTTAAAAAGCCAAATAATATCATTAATTAAATAAAACATAAGCTCCTTAATACATCCGAATTCTTGAAACAGGTGTGTCACATTGATATATCCTTCGAAAAAAATTTACAGTTTTAGAGACAATCAGCCGGCATATGTAGTATGTATACATCCCCGAAAGTAGATCAAATACACAAGCAATAAAGATCCATAAGTTAAAGGAAAAGCTATCCTACAATGTATCAAGGACTTCTCTGATAGAATAGAATAGAAAAGAGAAATAGAATACGTAAGAAAATATAAATTATTATGCAATCTTTATTCAAATGAACAGGAAAACGGATCATTGGACTATTAGAGAAGGACTAAGGGGTATCATTGGTTAATGTTCAAAATTTATGAACAAAGAATTTGGAGCTTAATCGACAATAGAACAACAAACATGAAATAGGACGTGACTGTGTCAGATCCAGAAGATATTGCTGGCTGAATACCATTCATCTTTAAGAAAAGATGCAATCTTCAATTTTAAAAATATACAAATTTTTGATCAGCTTTTTAAAGTACAGATATGCAAGGATGTTAAAGAAAAACATAAAGGTATGCATAAACTGTCCTACACTACCATCATATGATGAAAATTTTAAAAAATATGTATATGTTACTGTGAAAGACTGAAATCAGTGGATGTCAACACATACCAAATAAAAAAAACCGATTTATTTTAAATATTATTATATCATATAATTTATATGTATATTCAAACTTTTGCTGATGTATGCCGACAAGCACAGATGAGTTCTAATGAATCTATCAAACAACTGGTCTTAAATCGTTGTGTACAGCGTTTAACACACTTTATTGCGATAACTAAAATCAACTATTTAGAAAAAAACATAGTAATCCAACCAAGCCCTTTATAAATAGATAAGGTCAGATTTGGTTTGGTTAAAAAAAGAACCCGTTAAGGTGTCTTCTTCGTCTAAGGGCTCTCCTTACATCAAATGAGGCTTAATCTTACCTTACCGTTATACGTTATGAAACTAAATATTATTTTTTCAACATTCCCCATCATTGCATGAGGAAAATAGACATTCGTTGGTATAAGTGAAAAATAATGACATTTTAGAAATATTTCGAATATACAGCAATTGATTTAATAAATGCTGATAATTAATAGAGAATTCAATTTCTTAATTAGAAGCATCATAGGGATTCCTACAGCTGTTTGGGGATCTATTGCTTAAGTGCAAACACATTCTCAGTATCCTCATTGAACCGTTATCCGAAGTGGTGTCGTTACGACCAAACGCCTACTAAAGTACTCTAGCATACGATATGGTACTGGTATGACAATTTTGAATCGATGTCTATAAGGGTCATTATGTCTAAAGTACACGTTTTTGTCATAATTCGCGATTTTTTAGTGACTAATAATAATTTCAAATATCGTAACTTAGAAAACAAACAATACAGCTGGTTCTTGTCAAAATACAATATACCTAAATGTAATTGTCAGTTTAATACTTTTGATTATAAGTTCTGAATAATGAATATTAATAATTGAATAACATCACTTGAAAAGCACCAAATTGCGAAAATTGGTTTAACGGCACCACATGAGAGGTTAAATATTTATTTTTTTATTTGGCCAAAATACTAAACGCTTGCCATGTCCTAACGATCAATTAATTTTAATTTCAATCCTTATTGATCCTTAAAAATTAAAAGTATTCTACACTAAAAGAAACGCTATTCCAAATAAAAACGGGAAGACATTAAGTTCTTATTGAAATTCTTTCCAGAAAATGCAAATGAATTTATGAAGATCCAAAACCAAAATCCAATAATGAAGGTTTAATTCCCATACAGATTTTGAGCGAGAAGAGCTATAGGGTTTATCATATTGTTCTTACTGTTTCAGTTATGATTATTTAGGTTGATGTTGGTTTAGATGTTGTTTCATTGCATAAAAAATAAATTTTGTTTATGTTTAAAACGACCTATTTTTTTTCTTTTCTTTAAAACAGAACCGTAGAACTTGGATTTTTTTAAGTTATTAACCATCAGTTCTTTAATAATTGAAAAGGAACTATATGTCCAAAATATATTAAATTATTTTTAGTTGTTGAAATAAGGTATTCAATATTCATTACCATTTAATTCAAATTTAAATATCATTTTGAAAAAAAATTGTGGCAATATGGTAAGTTTAAAAAAACATGATATTTAAAATAGCTCGTGATTACTTGAATTGCCAATTTGACGCTTGGTTCCTTTTCAATTAACATCATGCAATTATACCAATAATGACATTTACAATTCTTCTTTATTCATGGAGAATATAACATAGTTTTGAGGAGAACTTCGCTTACAAAGAAGAAATTTAAATTTATTATTTATCATTATTTTATGTTATTTATTAATCATTAATTTTTTTTATTATTTACTATTTACAAGAACCAGCAATATTATGTTCTAAACTAAATAAATCAAACCAATTATTATAATCAAAGATTAGGTACTCAATTATGCAGCCTTTTGGTCAGGGGTAGTGAACTTAGGACACGCATGCTAGGGGTGACACGTAGAAAACTTTTATTAGAGGAAAGTAGAAGAATTGTGTGCACATACGCTTCTCGATTATTCCTGAAATTAATATCATGTTTTAAAATAGTATAAAAGGAAATTCGTATGTCCCTTACATCACTGATTAAAAGTATGTACAATGTTATTTTTGACCATTAACAATTCAACAAAAAAATATTCAACATTATTCAAGGACATGAGAATCGTAAATTTGGGAAATGGGGTAAATGTGCGCATATAAAGCACTTTTAGATTTTCAATTACTAAAGAAATTGAAAATCTAAATGTGTCAAATACATAATTCGAACGGAACTTTATTAATTATTTTAATTGACAACATTTGTTATTTGAATAAAATGAAGTACCGATTGAGGCATTTTATGTTACACTTTCTGTAATGATATTTCCGATTGTAATGGAAGTTTTATGAGGTCAGCTACGTTTCTTCACCTGGACAATTCCTTGAGAAAATCATGTTCAGTGATTGTATTTGGGTTGAAAGACCAAATTATGGTGTTAGCAAAACAAAAATCAGATATCCCTATATTAATATTAGTCACTTTGTTGAATGTATTTTTTAAAAGTTCAGCCACATTATGCTGATTAAGCTTTCAATGAAACGTGGCTCGAGTGGCTGTCAAGAACCAGAGGTACAGGATCTTTTGCTGTTGGCTTCATATGCTCAATGAAATGATGTAAACAGTCTATTTGTAGATCTGCATTCGTCTAACCATTCTTTGAATATGCAAATGTTGCCCTTATTGGGCCATTACGCTGGAAAGGAAAATTGCGCACAATTATCCCAAAGTGGCTTTTCCCACAACAACAATAACTGCCCATATAATAAAAATAATGAGCAATAGAAGCAATTTTTACAAACATAGGTATCCTTTTACACACAAAAAGACGTATTTCCATAATAATTGAGGGTTTTGGGAAAAAAACTGGACAGTCTACTCACTAAAGCTTACTTTTTGAGTCAAAAATAAGTTTAGAAATGCAGATTTTCATTTTTCCTCCATTATTCTCATATGTTATACAATGTGTCCCCGGATTGTATGAACAAGAGGGAAATTTTTTTTATTTTTGAGTTTATGAGAAAAAGTCATTCTTTATAAAAGTTTTTGCTTGTTCTCAAATGTCAGTAGCTGTATTCAAAAGTTTGGAATAACATACAAGGTAGGCAAAACATTGAATTCACTGTTGTTCGTTTAGGTAAAGTACCTTTTCTGTTCATAATTCGGCAAAATGTTACTAGCAAAAGTTGCTCAGAATGAAGAACTATGACACTGTACCAAATCTCAGGAAGATTCATCTACTTTGATTTTAACAACATTTTTATTTTGGTCAAGCTTTTTTTGTTTGATTTTTTTATTGTCATGTCATAAACGTGCTATGGCATTGGTGAAGTATCGTACAATTACGCAATACATAAATTTAATGAAAA
>JABRWK010000174.1:66021-89423 GCA_013372445.1 Hypothenemus hampei | reverse complement strand
GAAGAAAACAAAGAAAAAGGAAATTTTGGGTTCATCCATTTATATCCGAACGTTTATTAAAAGGACAATTAATTAATTAATTTATTAATGACAAACTAAACTATTTGGTTGCGTATGTCAGCGGGCTTCAATTTTTAGGAAATCAAACTATTGCGCAACTAGTTGCACGACTAAAAATTGCATGTGAGCGCCTAGCCTTATTATACCTAGAATACGTAGATTTGAGCAGATTTTCCGACTTTGAAACGGGACAGATTGTTGGGTTGCGTGAAGCAGGTTTGTCGGTGAGAGAAGTTTCTAGAAGGATTAATAGATCCTTATGCACCATAGCGCAGTGTTATCAGGCGTAGACTCAGAAAAGCCGTGGACATAGAGCTAGAGGCACCGGCTGGCGTAAAGGAACCATCGAGCGTGAAGATCATCGATTCCGACTTTTAGCTCTCAAAGACCGATTTAGCAGCTGCCGGAGTATTGGAAAATCAGTAATTTGAAGAATATGGGAGGATGGTCAATATGCGTACAGTATATCGTCGAATATGAAGTTTTAGCCTCTTGTTTTATCGTCCACGTTGGGTCCTGCCTCGCACTCATCAACATCGAGCTAACCGCTTACAATAATGTAGAGAGGGTTCGATGGGACCAAGAATGGAATCAGGTCATCTTTTCTGAGGAATTCCATTTCTGCCTGGGCATGAACGACGGTCGTGCAAGGGTGAGAAAGCGACGTGGTAAAAGACGCGAACCACAATTTGACAGAGAGCGTCATGTCCATCACACAGTTGGCCTTATGGTATGGGGTGCTATCGCGTATGGTAGTAGATCACCATCAGTTTTTATTAGAGGCAATATGACAGCCCAACGTTACATTCAGGAAACAATCAAGCCATATCTTCACACTATCCCAAACGTCATTTTCCAGCAAAACAATGCTCGACCTCATATTGCCAGACAAACAACAGCTTTTATGGATCAACATCAGATCGACCATTTACCCTGGCCATCAAGATCGCCGAATCTGTTACCTATTAAACATGTCTGGGACATGATTGGTTGCAGGCTACTGCATTTACAACACCCCCACAGGCTTTAGCAGCCCTTATCCAAGAAATTTAGATAGCTTGAAATGAGATATCCCAAGAACTTATCGACAACCTTATTAGATTCGAACTCAAGCGTGTCAATGAATGTGTTAGGGATCGTGGGTTTTCAACACATTATTGAACCAATTTTTGCAATAGATTCTTTGATTTTGCTGAAAATGTAATCATTCAATAAGCAAGTGGCCCTGAACTTGTGTACTAAAAATTATTAAAATCTAGTAAACATTTATAGGTGTATACCTATAAATTCTTTGTCACGCAGTATGCATATAACAAAAAAATAGTAACAAAAAGCAAAAATTTGCTAATGTGACACTTCGGCCGTTTTGCATTTCCATTATAACGTTGTTCTATGCATAATTCAATTGGAAACTCCTACTTGTCGCGCAAATACTCGGAGTATTTCCAATTGAATTCTCTTCTATAATATTTCAAATTTATTTTTCGACTTCAGCACCGATTTTTCACTACCGGCCAGGTCCTTGATATACAAGAACCACACTATCCGTATTCAGAAGTTTTTAAGAGACTTGGAAAAATATTTGCCGAGCTGGAAAAGCCGTTGTTCTAGATATCGATACCTATAGACACGTCTAGCCTATTCGGAATTTTGTAAAGATTCTGTATAAATTAACAGCATGTCGTAATAATCGCGTATAAAAAATATTATTGATTTTGATTTAAAAGCAACACCTATATTTATTACCGAAGGTGTAATACTACGGTTTCAAACATTTTTTCAATATTAATCAAAATAAAAAAACGCAAAAAAAACGTCATAATAATAATTTCGAGTATTTTTACAATGTTCTTATATTATTTTTGGTTGAGGTATGACCTGATTTTTAAATTTAAAATAATATTTAAAATAAATTTATAATAATTTATAAATTTTATTTTAAATAAAATTTAGCATATTATTAATGTTAAATTCTAGTTTTTTTGTCAAACGTCTACTAATTAATATTTGCCAAATACATTTTCATACATATTTGCCAAAAATTTAAATTCGTATTAAAATTTTTCCGCGATTTGTGGTTTCAATTTAATATTTTTGCATTATTTTTCAAAAACTATCAGATATTTGCCTCTGCCTATAATGATTCTCTTAATCATTGGGTAGATTTACGAAAGTTATTTCCCTAACACCTTGTATATTTACTTATTTCCATTATTGCTTAACGATTGACAAGATTTACATAGCAAGGGAGTAATGATTTTAAGAAAAGATTTAAATAAAAGGCAAAAAGTCAAAAATTTATACAAAAAGGTGTCACCCCCTAGATTAATTCGTGAGAAGTTATAAAACTTTCAAAATAATACTGTCGAGAAAAAGTGTCTAATCTATAAAATATTTTGTTAAAGTGTTTCGAGGAAAACGTAACGTATAATGGGGAGTTAAGAGGCAAGAAAGCTATTAAGGGATAAGACTTTTTTGTTAAGTTTAAAAATACGTGTCGTCTTCATTTATTAGTCGATCGATTCGAGTACAAAGTGAAGCAATCACTAATAAAAATCGACTAATAAATGGAGACATCACGTATATTTAAACTTAACAAAAAAGTTTTAACCCTTATACTTCCCCTATCCCTTAATTCCCCATTGTACACTATCTACTACATGTTATAAAATACAGTGTGTCCACGGATGGAAGTAATTATACTTGTAAATTTTCTTATTTTGCATTTTAGGAAAAAAAGTCACTCTTTATAAAAAGTTTTGCTTCTTCCGGAAAGTCAATAGCTGTATTCAAAACTTCAAAATAACATACAGGGTAGAAAAAAAATTGGAAACTTTTTATAAAGAATGACTTTTTTTCCTAAAATGCAAAATAAGAAAATTTACAAGTATAGTTCCACCTCCATCCGTGGACACACTGTATATACAGGGTGTCCCATTTTAATGGAAAGAGCTTAATGTCTTCTTAACCATTCGACTTTTAAAAAAATGTTTCAAATAAAAATTGCCCGGTAAAGAGGGGGAACACTATTTCTCGATTTTTTTCATCGCTGTAATTTCAATCCCTTAGTGGTGGTGGTTTCACCCCTAATTTTTTTCAAACGGAACTATGGGTCAAGTGGCACCCTAAATTGAAGGCATTTCAAAACTGCATATAGGGGTGTAATTAGATTAAAAAATTATCGATTCATTTTTGAGAAATAGAGCCTCAAAAAGTAAAAAATTAAAAAATTATTTTTTTTTGCACAATTTATTAGGTTTTCCATATATGTTGTAAGGAACTTTTCTCTTGGAAATGACGATCTTAATCTTTGGTTAAATTTACATAAAGTTTATTTAACATCTTGTACATACATACAGAGCGTTAGGGAAATGATTTTCGTAAATTTAACCAACGAATAAGATCGTCATTTCCTAGAGAAAAGTTCCTTACAAGTATAGAAAACCTAATAGATTTTAACAAAAAAAATAAATTTTTTAATTTTTGACTTTTTGAGGCTGTTTTTCTTAAAAATGAATCTATAAATTTTAAGTCTAATTGCATCCCTAAATGCAGTTTTAAAATAACTTCAATTCGCAGTGCCACTTGACCCATGGTTCCCTTTGAAAAAAATTAAGGGTGAAACCACGACCGCCAAGGGGTTCAAGTTACAGCGATGAAAGAAATCGAGAAATACATATAATTATATTATATTATATTATTGTATTGACAGCTATATGTCAAATGTAAAGTTCCAATCATATTTATACAGTGTGGAATAATCCACATATGTAACTAATACTGCGAACATCTACGGCCAAAATCCTCGGATACGTCGATTTTTATTTTTAGTTGCGGTTTTTTTTGATGGTTAATCAAAAAGCAAGTTACGGGCACAAACTTCATTTTTTCAAATGGAAACACATATTTTTTATTTCATTTTTGAATTCTCCTGCAAATTCTAAGTAAGTGTCATGTATCACGTCCTATACCTAAACTTGATAGTTACCGAGATATTGATGATTGAAATAACATATGAATATATCTATGGGTATTGATATGTCAAATGTAAAATTCTAACTATATGCATATGTAATTTCAATCGTCAATATCTCGGTAACTATCAAGTTTAAGTATAAGACATGGTACATGAAACTTACTTAGAATTTTAAGCAAAATCTAAATATGAAATAAAAAAATAGGTGTTTCAATTTGAAAAAACAAAGTTGGTGGTCGTACCTGGTGTTTGGGCGACCATATATACATGAATTTACCATCAAAAAACAAACCCCTGAATTTTAAATGAATTTATTCCAATTAAATTTACCACACTGTATATTTATTACTAAAGAGCTAAAGCTAATACTTTAAGAATAAAAGCGGAAGAGGATATATATCGAGCTTGAAAGTCACAAAGATTAGAGCGTCAATAGATTAACTAATTTATATGGTGTACCCTATAGAGGTACCAGGCCAATGGTGAGTTTTTTGGGTCATATTAATACTATTAAAATCTTCATCACTAGCCAAAAGATACTCGCTATAAAGCATGCAGTTTGTAATGATAGTTCGAATACAGCAATGAAATTAAATTGATTTTGCATTTATAATTGCAAATCGGATATATGATTAAAAGTTGTCGTATCAGAGGGGTATATTAAACGTAAATCTTGTATTTTGTCGCTTATCATGTTCAAGATAGCAGATTTTGTGTCTATCAAGACAACGATGTAGTCGCTGCTTCAAAATTTACGTGACAATTCCTATCTTTGTTTTTGTATAATCAACCCATCTCATATAAAAATATGTAAATAAGAGAACAATAACCTGTAAAGTATTAAATATATAAGAAATTTGTGTCATAGTTTAACATAAAAATTTTTTGAATATTTTTCATGAGGTAAAATTTGTTCTCTTATGACCTTTCAAACACAAACAGGACAAGAAATCTGCACTAAAATTAAATAACCACATCTTCTAAAAACAGATATAAATATATTATGAATTCCTTCAAGACTTTATTTATGGTACCTATTATATGTATGTATGTATGTATGTAATGCATGTATATATGTACCTGAGAGGTTAATAACCTCAAAAAAAAAAACAGTCAACAAAAGAAAATATGGCGATAGTTGATTTGACAGTTGCATTCCTCTCATGGAGACAAAATGCATAGTTGCTATCACTGAGTAACTCGATATTTGTGGAGATCGCTCCCTGACGAAAAAACTGTTATAATTAGCTTTAAACATAACAATAAGGAAAAGCACATATAAAAATGGCTACCGACAGAAATTTTCCACGTTCGTAACTTGATTGAAAAAAGTGAAGCGCACACAGCCTACATATCATAACAAGTGCAAATTTTCGATTTCGATGCTCGTTTGCTTCGTTGTCCCGTCCACGTTGCCGAACTTTGAACTTACGTGGTGGAGGAAATCCTCCTCCACCACCACTTTTCTGTAAAAGATTGTGGGGATGAACGAACATACGGGCGGGCAGGGCACCCCTTCCACAAATTTCTACGTATCACGGCGACGAAGCTCCCTACCCTCGGACATACGCGACACCCGCGAAATCTTTAACGTGTTATCATCTTGTCTATTTTATCTCCTGTCTTTCGACACTGATTTTAGTTTAATTTAAACGGGGCTTACCTTAAATATCCTTGGATTTCGCACTGAAAAGCATCCGCCACGTTACACTACACTATAACTGTAAAATTCATCATGTCCGTCTATGCTGCTTCTATGTTAGTTCGTTTCAGTTAACATTGCCAAGAATTCCCCTACTTCGAAATGTCATTCGACAGATGGCGTCCGGCATCTTGAATATGAATTTTTACCGCCACTTTAGTGAATGGTTTAAAATCGTTACGGAATCGACTTTAAAATATATAAAAATTATCATTTAGAATTGTCTTTTGGAGTTAAGAACAGAAAATTGTATAATTTTTACTTCTTATATATTTTTTAAATTGTCAATATATTGATTGTCACATCACTTTTGTAGGCTCGGTATTATTGAGAACGAATGTAATTGGCTTAAGCAATTATAGAATTCGATTTTCCCAAAAAATGGTGAATGGGCAATAAGAACTGTGATTCTGGGGTGTAGGTATAAAAAATCAAAATTTCTTAACTACATATTATATAAAGGCTGGTTTATAATGGCTCTTAACTTATTCCTTAATCTTTATTCCATAAAAGTTAAAACTTGGCCAACTTTATAGAACGAGAATAATGCCTAGAGAAATTCACTAGTTTATATAAACGCTTTCATTATTTTCCTATACTTTAACTTTACGGTTACGGAATAAGGTTACGGTTAAAGTCATTATAAACCAGCCTTAAATCTGTCCAAGTGTATGTATTGGCATGCAATATTCAGAATATTTATAAATGTGGCGTGACAATATTAAACTTGATTAGCTGCAATATGAGCGCATAGTTAGGCTTGGTTTGGCTTTCTTTTTCAAAAATACATATACTCGCCATTTGAAGCCATGAAATGGCAACACTGTGTCCCTATTCCTTCTACATAAATTTTTGATTTTTCTGTCACCGAACCCTATAAATATAAATAGATGGAATAGGACGTTCTAACCTCAAAAAGTGAAAAAATACGTAAACAAATCTGATTGTGAGCCTAATTTTTTCTGATTCCTCGGTTTCAGGCAAGACTAGATAGAAATTACTTTTTGGTGGAAATTTCAAGAACTGAATCTATTGCACATCATGAGTCCGTAGCCAAGATTGGAAATATTTCACTATTGAAGATGCCTTCAAAAAGCTCATATTAATACTACTATTAGACTATCATTATATCTTATAAATAAATATGTGGATAACTAATTATCCAGAGATATTAATGGATAAAGTAGTGCAGAATCTTGGCAATTTTAATTTTAATGTTCCATATAGACTGAGCATGTAATTCTTCAAGTTTACAATATGAAAGAACTATTAACTTCAATACATGTAAGTGTTGAATTATGAAAGGTATACTTGCTTATTTTTCGTAATGTCTCGTTTAAACATGCCCAAGTACTAAATAACTTCAGGTGTCATTCTTTGCTGTATCAGCTTCAATTACAGCAATTATAGTACTGGATAAATAATAAAAATGATCATTCAGTGGGAAGTGCATTGCTGGATATGTCAATCCGAAATGTTGTCCGAGTTGTCCGAGTCGTATAAAAAAAACCTTTTTACAAGTGCAAACTACCTTTTTTAGAGGATACCTAGATCGTTTAATTGTGCAAAACAATATTTTTTTAAAGCATAGCAGCGATAACTTAAAAATCTTTGTGATTAACAGTGCCAAAATTACTTAAGCGTATATTTCGATGAGAAAGTAGTGAAAGTAGTAGTAACTGATTAACGTTAAATAGTATAAAACAATATTTAAAAAAACACTTTATGGATAAAATGGTGAAGATAAATAATAAAAATACAAAATCTACTTGGGCTAGAAATTTTATTGCTTTTTAAAAATAATATCTACATATACACTGCAGGATGCCCAACTATAAAGCGATATATAGGATAATTCTGGATAAATCCCGAATACGTTATACTCTTCATACATTCAATTGTAACAAATAGAGACGAAAACTTGCAACAATTCTAAATTTAGTAATTAGGTATTTTACAATTAAATAAAAAAAATTTACATATAGAATTGGGTAGGTTATCAGCTGCATGTGAAACTCAACCGTATATAAAATGCATATGCGGTATGATTGATGTTTTGTGATAAATAAGTTAATAAATAAACATATATTATTACTAGCCAAACCTTACCTTACATACAAATAAGGTTTATACGGCATAATTTCACATTCGATTTGGAACATAGGCGCATGTATACTTATCAGATTAAATCATATTATCTAGAGATACTTTTAAAGTGGCAGTATAAAATATAATAAAAATCATCATAAAAGTATTTTCAACGATATTGCTAGTAATCCTGACGAGACGACTAAGAAAATTATATTAAATTTGATGGCACCCTCGACTCATTCTCTCAATATACATTTCATACAATAACTTATTTATACTGAAATAATGTGGATTTTGAGACTCGTTTAAATCAGGAGAATACTGAGGATTCACACTCCAATCAATGCTCTGATCTGAATCCCCGGGTGACTCTGGAAAAGTTTGTTGCTGATGGTTTGAAGATGTCTGGCACCATTCAGTAAAGGCCAATCGACTATTGTGATCGTTCAGCATATTGTTTATGTGAAGGTTATTAATTCGTTTGGATAAGGGCATAAATTCGGTTTCGTCATGAACGCTACGACTTCGTTTTCTAGAAAAAAAAAGTTTACCATATCTCCAGGCCTGTTATGTTTTAATATTATTTTTGGATTTAGGTTATATATTGTGATGAATTTCTAAAAATGTACGTAATTTACCTGTTCTGAGTCATAACTATGTGATACAACTCAATAAGATCAGGGTAATATAAAGGATTTTTTCAAAAATGGAAATTTATTGAAATTTCCAGTTAAAGGTTCCAGACAAATGTCGTTGTCAATAATAGAATTGACAATTATGACATTTACTGGTTAAGTGAAATGTGTTAAACCTTACCATGTGTTAATCCTCATTTTTAAATTTCGAAAATTAAATTAAGAATAAATGAATTATTCAAAAACTGAGCGCAGAGGCTGAATTTGTTGGGTAATATAAAGTGAGCTTTCATTTGATTTAAAAGGGTTAAAAACCTGTGAGGCTCCTTTTTTCTTTCGGATCAACACAAATTAGATCTGGCAACTATGGATAACTTTGTGTTTGATGCACAAAAACTTGTTGGTTTCGTAGACATATAAAAATAACATATGTTCATGGTTGAGCCGTGCTTCGATTCGATTACCTGACTGACAAGTTTAGTAACCGCGACAAAATTTGCTCAGCGATTGTCAATTATATTCGGTTGCCATTAAAAACGCAGCCATTGTCCGATATGTTGGGTTATGTTATCTCGAAAGTCACTGATAATGTATCAGTATAAAAAGTTTTTGCCAGAGCTACTTCTTTCGATATCTGTACAGCTACTAATTTACTCTCTAGATGACATTATTAATTTTCATAATTCTTCATGACATATTGACTTTAGACTAAGCACGCCAGAGTAATGAATAAAATCGCTCAATGTCATCGAGACATCGCAGTATTTTACAGCATGTATGATTGTATCTGACGTGTATGATATTTAGCACTAGTTGGTCAACCTGTATACATAGTGTAAGAAATATCAGACTTTTTCACAATCTGATAGCTTTGATCAATTTTAATTCAGCCATAGTAATCAGACATTATATATTCAATCTCTGTGTGTAGTTTTTCCCATTAAATTGTTGATTTTATCATTGATTCATAAAAATAAAAATTAACAAACCAATTTAAATAAGTTGGCTCTACTAACTGTTTGACAGATGTCACTAACGACGCGTTCCGAAAACAACCGAACGACAATTTTACCGGTATGGTTTCCTGAAAGAAAAGGGCCCTTTTGTGAAGCGATGTTATATTGACAGGTTTGCGAAAAAAAAAACGTGCAAACTCTCCAGTCTGGAATAGCAGCATGATTAGAATGATTTAAGGAAAAAAGTGATCTAATATTGTGTTCGTTTTTAATAATTAAATTAGTGTTGTAAATAATTATAAATACCTAGGAAATACATATAGAAATATACACATAGACAGTACAGGATGGACCGTCGAACTTGGGAAGTTTTAGTATTTATAGTTAAAGATGAAAACTTTTCTATACCAAAATACAATAGAAAGGTGAAACTTCGAGCAGCTTATGACCCTCAAGGCATCAGTATAACCCTATTGGAAATGGACGGATTGACAGAATTAATGGAATTTCCAGTAGATTCCAGTACAGAATGTTGCAAGGTCGGTGCTGTTTCCTATATGTTCACCAACGACACTGAAACATTATTAATGAAATTTAATCGGAAAGAAGAAGCAAGAGAGTTTTCCTTAGCAATAACAAAAGTGAAATCAGGTAGAGACGCCTCAATGTTTTCCGTTCGAACCGAAGATTCCTCAGCGACACAATACTTCCAATTTTATGGTTATTTATCTCAGCAACAAAACATGTTACAAGATTTCGTACGAACTTACACTTATCAAAGAGCAATACTAAGTAATATAGTTGATTTTAAAGATAAAGTAGTTTTAGATGTTGGTGCGGGAAGTGGTATTTTATCATTTTTTGCGGCTCAAGCTGGAGCTAAACGTATTTACGCTGTGGAAGCGTCTACGATGGCTCACTATGCCCAAAAACTAGTTGCTACCAATAATCTGAGTAATTGCATTAAAGTTATTCCTGGAAAAATTGAAGAAGTCGAACTACCTGAGAAAGTGGATATTATTATATCTGAACCAATGGGTTATATGTTATACAACGAAAGAATGTTAGAGTCATATCTTAATGCCAAGAGATGGTTGTCTCCAGTAGGGAAAATGTTCCCGACTAGGGGAGATTTGCATATTGCTCCTTTCACTGACGACGCTTTATATATGGAGCAATACAGTAAGGCGAACTTCTGGTTTCAAACGTGTTTTCATGGCGTCAATTTGTCTGCTATTCAGAACTGTGCTGTGAAGGAATATTTCAGGTTTAAATTTCAAATTTAACTATAGCTTTTTATTTTAAAACCATTATTTTTAGGCAACCAATTGTAGATACATTTGATGTAAGAATTTGCATGAGCAAAAGTATCAGGCATGTTGTGAATTTTTTGGAGGCTGATGAAACCGATCTACACACAATTAAAATACCTTTGGAATTTCACATTTTGGAGTCTGGAACTTGTCATGGGTTAGCTTTTTGGTTTGACGTAGCTTTTATTGGGTCACAACAAACTATTTGGTTGAGTACAGCACCTACAGAACCTCTCACTCATTGGTAAGAAATAGGATATATTTTCTTTTCAAGTAATCATTTAAGACTCTTCAGGTACCAAGTACGTTGTTTACTTGAACAACCCTTGTTATTGAAACAGGGTCAAGTTTTAACTGGAACTGTCCTATTAGTCGCTAATAAAAGACAAAGTTATGATGTAACAATCGAATTATCCGTCGAAGGCAGCACCCAAACTTCCAAGAACACATTAGACTTGAAAAACCCATATTTCCGTTATACAGGTGCTCCAGTTCAACCACCTCCAGGTAATAGAGAAAGAAATCCATAAACTGAATGCTTTAAACCTGTAGCTGAGCTTTAGGGCTCATTTATGGCTGTGTTATGAATAATTAATATCAAATGATATTTTGGTTTTATGCAGATGCAACAATTGGATAACACAACCCATGGATTTTTGTGATATTTGACTTCAAACAATCGATATTTCCTAAATCAACAGTTAAAAATCACAATCGTCCATTTAACAAAATTCATGTTTAATTTAATCCAAATCTAAAATATTTGAAGGGAATGGCCTGCTTTATTGTCCTATTCTGAGCTAGATTGTTATCAGATAAACAATGATTTTGACTTAAAGTAAACATATGCGTTAGAATATAAAATACGTAATATATAGTTAATGATCTTGAACTTCTGATCAGATGAACTGTAAATATCGCGCATTAAATACTAATAAATTTCGTTCAAATTCGGCCAAAAACTGTTTTCCAAGCCGTAAGAGCATTTAAATTTTAAGAGAAATTGTATTATATCAAAATTGCTACGATATACAATGCTGTTAGTTTTCTTCGATTTCAAAATCGTTAACTTTCCTCAATTTCAAGTCATGCACATATACATACATATTCTATTCATACACTCTAGTTAAAAAAATAATTTCATATTATTCAATCTTTATTTTACGGTGCCAAAAGATTTTCATAGCAAGACGCAAATCAAGCTTTTTAAACGTAACCTAACGCCCTATTAATATTAATTAATTTCTAGCAGTTTTTCGTTCAACTGAGACCATAATATTTCTGAAGATATTTGTTTTTAAAAATATCTTTACAGTAACGGGTAGAGGATAATTGTATATTTTTTTATTTTGCTCACAACGGGTTCAAATTTAATACAATTGATACATATTTATTAAAACTAGAGTTTAAGGCAATTGTTATAGAAATTAAGATTTAAAGTCCCTTAATGATATACTAATTGAAATTATTTTTCCTTTGTAAACATCAAAGGAGTTTCAAACGTTTCTCCCAGCGAGTCATACTGGAGCCAGTTGGATGCACAAGGCGTTCGCAACGCTGTAAATATGGTTAATGGAATGTCCGTAAACGGTCTTGGTGAAGTATCAATGGACACCACTCAAACCTTAATCAATAATAATCTGATGGCGAACAATCTCATAGCTTTAGTGGATCCGTCACAGCATATGGCAGAACCTACAACTCCCAATATCCATCCTGGCTGTATTCCCAGTACTGGAAGAGGTTAGTTCATGTAATTTTTTGTCCAACATATTTTTATGTCTTAAACTGCGGGGCTTTAGGTCGGGTAGCCGCAAGTCCGACTTCAACCCATACGGCTCAATTAATCGGGGGTGCTATTTCGCCCTCGCTATTCACCTCGCCGGCTGGGATGCCCCAACAGCCACTGGTCATGGCCAATTACCCAGTGGCCCAAAATCTAATGATCGGAGATTACGTTAAACCAGGCAATGGTGTAGTTTCGGCCGTTTATCGACAGTAATATAAAAATATTAAATTCGAGTCTAAGTTAGTGGTTGTGCCAGTGTGTGTATATCGTATGTAAAAGCAGCCTTAAATATTACGCTCAATCATAAGTAATGTTCAGGTTTTTTGTTGAGAAAACAAAAAAAAAACATGTTTTAATAAGGATGAGAATGGATCTGCAGTGAAACTATTTATAAAAATAATGCTTTATTGATTGTGTGATTTTAATTTTTAAGTTGTACTTGCGCGTACATGATTAGATTAATTAATATTTCTGAAATATCAAGGGGTTATGGTATAATTATGTAGTTATTAGATTGGTTAATAGGAAAATGTATTTTTAATCTCCAACATTGGAATTAAGCATACAATTAGATTAAATCCATTTTGTTCAACATGGAAAATGGTTTATCTGAGTCGGAGTTAATTCCGAAATCCTTTTGGTGAACTCTTGAGTAGTGTATCGGACTTGATTTATAAAGAAGCAATCGAGGTGATGTTGGGTGACTGACCTAGTGAATATAATGACTAAAGCACAGCTGCGAAATTAAACTCGTTTTATTTTTGCAATTTTATTCGAACGTTATATAATTGCGGAAAGACGAAAAGATTTGAATTTTGGGTTGACTAACAATGAACGCAAACAAGATTTTTTTTGCAGCTGGTTTATATGACAACAATTTTACTGAGAATTATTATACTATCGTTAGGTTCACTTCCTATCATAATTTGTTCATTTATTCTTTATTCATAATTTGGTTCGTTGACTGTTTTATACTCTGTCGGTCAAGTAATTTATCGCCATTATCTATCCACGCTCTTGCTTCTACATTTTTTTAACTTCTCTGTTGATTAATGGCTGGTCAAATTTTACTATTTACTTTTGCTTCTTTTTAATCAAGTTTAGACTCGCTGTCATCGTTAATACAATTAACAGTAAAAATTACATTCAATAGAAATATATTTATTAGAAAAGTCATTACTGACTGACCAACCTAATAACTACACAGGGTAGGTCATTTATATGTGAAAGTATAATAGAATATACGTTGTGGTTGGTGTTCCAAAAGAACAGGTTTTTGGTGTAGCTGGTGCTCTCTGAGAATCTGAAGGTCAACTTTGTAATTGATTTTATAATTTTTTTAATAATATAGAAACAGGTGCGCCGAAGCTATGTTACAACATTACATATACTGAACGAGAAAGAACGCGTTGAATGTTTAAGTTAGGTTGTCACTACTGATATTGTATATCTGTTAAAAAATGTTTGAAAAGAATAAATTTCTTTTTATATATGGCTCTATCAGAAAACCCAATATGTATGTTGCTATGAAGGTTTGGCCTCCTGCTCTATCTATCGAGATTTCTTTGCACAATGTTAAACAATATTTTTTGCCAACAAAGTGATTAGTAACTATAGGTGTTGCACCTTTTGTTTTCAATTCAATGTTCTTCAGAGAAAGTACGATATATGCAACTTATTTTGTTCAGTTTAATTATCATCTATCATAGTCATCGAGTTGTTGGATAGATTTCAAATCCTAGTGGTTTTGTGTGCTTCAAATCTTGTAGATTTGGCGAAGATCAATTCAATTTCTGCGATAAGTCTTCGATAGCCTAACAAGGATTGTTCTTCACAGTTATTCATAAAACGTAATTTAATGGTTCTGATTGAGATGCGCTAGAAAAATTTTAACCATCATCAAATTACATGTTATTATGATAAAAAATTAGACCACTTTTCTTGATGCAAATGAATATGTTGCTCTGTGTTAATTCTCATTTTGGCGTTTTAATAAAAATCGCTCAGAATCTTGATCTTTTTAAATCTGACATAATATGTCTCATGATATACTATATCATATACCTATCATGTATTGTATGTCATCTTTTTATTATACCTGTTATCTACATAATCATCAGTCAGAAATAGAAACTAAATCGATTTTTTTCGAAAGAATCATGTTGCCTAGCAAATAACTTGTTACATTTTCTGTGAAAGTTACTCTTCTCATTTACATAAGTATGTAAAAATCTTTAAGACTTCAATCGGTAAGCTCAATTAGTTATTGAGAGGACCTGTCATAATTAATTAAGATCACTTATCAAATTTTCAGATATGATTACGTGGATCACAAAATTCATTTTCACTAAAAACTTCAAAAGTTACTTGCTAATCTTCATAAGCCTTAATAATTAAGCATCTTTGCCTAGAATTAAATTACGTTTTATTAAAAACATGGAAATTAAAACGGGAACACTATTACGCATGGATTCCTCAAATTAACTTTTTACTATAAGTGAGTGGTGGGATTGAAAAGGATAAATAATTTTCCGAGCCTAAATTTAATATGAACTTTTTTGATTATGCCTGCGTATGTATGTAGTTGCAAACCAAAGGTATGTTAGGTGTCAAAAGCGTTTTAGACATGGCATTTACGCTTGGATAACTATTTATCATTTCTTAATTTTTTAGTTTTGCATGTATATATTATTGTATTTTTTACTCGAAGACTGATGTAAACCAGATTGCTTAATCCCAATATTACATCACAGACCATCATTTAAGATTAGGTGCAAAAGTTAATTTAAATCTTATTTATTACAAACACTGTCGGATTTCGTAGAAAATTCAAAAGAAATAGTTATGCAAATATACTTATTATTCTCATTTTTTTGTTTAATTTAAATATTGTGATTATATACATATAAATTTGTATATGTGAACGTGCACGTCGTCAAGAGCTGATTATAATACATTTATATTTAGGTGAATTTGTTTATTTTATTTTTCTTACATTTAACATTAAATAAGGATATTTGAGGCTGTTTACGTATTATAGCTAAAGGTAGTGAGAATTTAAAAAAAAGGCGAAGTAGACTTGCATACAAAGTTTATTGCTGGAAAATGCATAAGTAATAATTAGAGGCTTGTATTGCTGAATAAAAAGAAATTGTCGCTTAACCATGAAAGAATCCTATATTATTTATTTCTTATGACATTTTCCCAAATTTATGGGCCAGCGCAAAAATGTTTGAACTACACTTTGCATTCAGCATTTTCCTTATGATTAAAAAAGAAATATCAACAAAGCCATCGTCAAATCTCGATCTACAATACCATAGTTGATGGTAAAATTAAAAATCGTATCACAAGGAAAAAACAAAATAAGAGGAAGTACACAAAATCTATCCAAAATAACAGCAGTAACGCCACATATTCATACATATTATGTACAGTTATTGAGGAAAAAACAATTTCCATTAATTTATAGAAAAACTTGTATTTCTATGATATATTTCTTGATTAACAAATTAAATAAGTAAAAGCCGTTTAACACGGTATGAAATTTGTTTTCAATAACAAATTTAACAACAAATTTCATACCATGTCAAATGGCCTTAAGTTCAAAATAACGATAACAGAGTGAATGAGAAGAAAATATGTCCTATACCACGGGTTACACAAATGTTTGCATCCGCCTGTGAACTATTTGAAATTTTTACAGTTTGATGTGCTGGCTTGCCATTAGACATCATCAAAGATACTTTATAAGTGTCGAGTAATCTCAAACAAAATATAAATTGAAGGTAATTGGTATTCCCAAAGGGTCTAAGTGCCATTTTTTTTTCAAAAACTCACGAAAACACTTTATGAGTAAAAGAAAATTTTCAGACATTTTTTTTTTAATATTTCTATTAGGAATTTGGTTTTATAACCTTTTTTAGAGCATGAAGCATAGCACATAGACCCTGTTTAAAGAAAAAACAAATTTTGTTAAAAATGGTAATTAAACCCTTTGGGAATACCACGTTTCAATTGAGCGAGCTTGTGCTTTTACATATTTTTGACAACGAAACACGCGAAGCGCAGTAACTTAAGACTGCTATTATTTTATGCATTTTGACATTTCAAACAAAACAGTAACAAACTATTTTATGTAAAACTAAAATACATATTTAACGAAAACCCATCGAATTTGGTTCACTCTATGTATAAAAAATATTATGATTCGAAAGAATTTTATTAAAAACTTAAAAACAAATAACCTCTGGGTGAACATTACTATTTCGATAACTTTATTTTTTGATGGTGTTCTCATAATATCGAAGTATTTTTCATAAAACCCTTTTTGAAAATGTCAATTTCTATATCTGTGGAAGGAGTTTTAAAAAAACTCTTTGGACTCTATATGACAGAAGTGTCACTTTCCAGTCCTATTCTGTCATAGTTTCTGCGGAACAAATTCATTTCGTACAAAATCGTTTTTTCTGTATCCCGTTATGAACTAATCCGAGCGAGATAAGAAATTAAGAATGAGAGGAGCTTTCGATCTGTTTCGATCGAAATTACATACATATGTCAAATGTTAGTTTTCAACAATTTTGTCGAATAGCTGGATACACCATTACTGACAACTGTCATAAATATTAAAGTTTTAAATAGTTATGAAAATATGATGGATTGTTTACAAAAAATTATCCTCTATGAACGTAAAAGTAGAAGAATATTTTCTTAATTTTAATTTTTCTTCTTCCGCCATGATCGTCATTAGCAAGAAGAAGTAGAACTTGTGATAAAAGGTTTAGCGGAAATAACATACGTAACGCGGGACGAAAGCCAGCAACTTGGATATGGCTGTCTTTAGTTTATTCCGTCGTTATTATCCATTGAATTATACTTAATCATTCATTCCTTAATATATAGGATGTTATTTAAGTACGTGGCCAAACTTCAAGGAGTGATTCTAAGACTAAAAGTTGATATAATTGGTCCAGTAATGCTTGATTTTCAAAATACAGGGTATCAAACTATTTTAAAAATAATTTGACACCTTGTATCTTGAAAACGAAGCATTATCGGACCTATGTTTACATAAACTTTTAAAGAATGACCCCTTGAGATTTGGCCAAGTACTTAAATAACACCATGTAGTACTACTATTGCTGCTGGTTTTATAATTATATGTTGATAAATACTCGTTTTTTTTTTTTGAGTTGAACTAGTATGAATTAAGAACCAAACAATTTTCTATAATAGTCAATATAAACTTTTTCCTGACTTAAATTGTAATACTATTGCTATTTTGGATAGATTTTACTAACAACTTGAGTGAATATTTTAAAAGTTAAACATATTTTATTGCTAAATTTATATTTGAAAAAAAAAGGTCTCTGACAGAGTACATCATCTTCATCATCATTAATCTTATCACATAGAAAATTACGTTTATTTTTATTATAAAATTGAGGTAGTAATATTGTAGTGAAATTTTCGTAATTGTACTCTGATCCTTTTCAGTTCGATCTAATGAACATCACTTTGAATTCCACTGTCTAATATAGCTTTTTTTTTGTTTAAAACCGAAACATTTTTACATATAAAATTTTTTATGTACAGCCAAATTGTCTTTTTTCAAATCACAGCCCAAAAATGTCTAGTTTTTTTTTTTCATTCAACCACTCATTTCTCTTTAAGAGAATACAATTTGAAGCTATTAAACAGTAGAATTTCAATTAAAAAAGTTCTTTGAATTTAAGTTTTTATACAGCATATGCTCGTTACGAATGAACGTCCAAGTTGTATTGCGATTCGAATTCTAATATAAAAACGAAGACATGGTCCAAAAGTTTTTATACCTGACTTTTTGTCTAGCATTAAACATATTCACTGCCGCTACCACTATCATACCAGGAATAAACAGAGATGCATGCATTTGCATCTAGACTAGTTTCACTGGCAACGTCATCAAGAGCACTAGTCCGTTTGTCTCAAGCTCTTCGAAGGTTTCTATGGACGAAATGTCAGGTCAGGTTGAAACAGGACCTTTGGACCACGAAATTTAAACCTGTATAATGATTTATTAAAAATTATGAAATGAACATTCAAATAACTGAAAGATTCTGAAAAGCTTAAAGGAAGGACTGTCGTGAGTACAGAAACTCGCAAAAGTGTTCATATCTACAATAGATTAAACAATATAAAGATATAAAAACATTGATAGAATAAACTGACTAAATAATTATTAAGGTAAGATCACAAATCGTACAAAGTTCCTAAAAATCATAGCTTAATTGAAAAAATATAAAAAATATAATAATCCCATTAATTTCATTTTTGATAATTGAAGATATGTGCGGAATATAAAAAGATAATCATTACAACAGAAGTAAATATTCACTTTCTAAAGCTTCATAAGTGCAGACTTGAAAACACTTCATGGAGGGATAAATAGAGTCAAATGGAAGACCAATTTGGACAAGATTTCAAGTGTTTGCAAATCCCATCTATTTGCATTTGTTGCATTGATCTATGTGTCGATATACGCATCAAAAAGAGTATAGCTTGAATATGGTTTAAGGTTTGAGGAACCACAAACAAACGGGAAATGCTCGGGTTGGACATTAAATACTTAATCCTTCTTTTTATTATAATTTAATTGTAGGCAATCATTGACTAGAAGATAAACGTTTTCAATTAAATGAAGTATATCAACAGTTCAAGTTATTGTGGTAAGCTAAACATACACAATATTATAGTAAATTAAGAAAACAAGATTCAAGGTAAGAAATTGTCCAAAAAATGAATACTAACCCAGAAGAATGTAAAAAGAAAATATGTTCGTTATTATCAGTCTTGCAACAGGCAAGTAGAAAAACTAAATAATCTATATTTGGTCCCAATTATTGGAAATTGATCGAAAATAACAGAAACGTCGATGAATGTCATTGATTGTTAAATTTATTGAGAGAGGTTCAGCGTTCAGTCCATATAAAAGTTGTGAATGCGTTTACTATATTTACCACTTTCAATGTGATTTCGAATTTTCTCATTTCAAATTGTACTATTGAAGCGTCAAATTCTACAGAAAGAAACCGTATTATTTCTAATTTTGTGAAGTAATGACGAATTCAATTAATTAAATTCAGGGATTCTCTTCAGGAGCTACTACTGATCTAACAACATCAACAATCGTTATAATAACCCAACCATTTTTGATTTTTTTGATTGATTGATGCAATTTTCGGTTTTAATCATAGAAATGTAAACAACACGTGAAGGTGAATTTTATAGAAACTTTTTGAAATCTCAAATAATGTCCTGCATTTTAAATGCAGAGACATACGAATGTCTTTTTTTAATGCGAGTTCCAATGTGCGCTAAAAAATGTTCGTGTCTTTGGGCAAAGTAAAATTAATAGATTCTTCTAAATTGAATGCAATCGGAACACTTTTGTGAGTGACTGTACGTTACAAATACAAAGTATTTTAAATATCGAAATTCTGATTGTGAAGTAATAGGCAACTTTCAAATTTTGCATATGATTCAATATAGCAACATTGTCGCTTACATTTTTTGCAAGCATTTTTCCCTTTACTATTTAAAAAATCTATCGATGTAAATCTCATTCAATCTAAAGATTGATTAAAATATGTCAAATTAAATAAGACAGTGTTGCCATCTTATAATTTACCTTAATAATTTTTTTTCAGGTGATTGCTGATTGGTACTATAGACTAAAACGTCACCTCCAGATTTTCGCTCTCTACGCTTATATGTATTCAAAGAAAATATACTGAAATGATCGAAAGGAAAGACATTACACGTAACTGAAGATACTCCCTTAATCGCCAACTCACTTAAAGGCATTTTCATAAAAATAAATTAATTTTTAAGATGTTATACCATGCGCAGCGATTCCTTGTTGGGAAAGTTCTGCTTTCACTCTTCTAGCAATATGAGACCGCGTGTGTTTACGTAGATGGTCTTTACGATAAAACCTAGAAAGAAGAAAAAAATAGTTTAGTTGGGGCTGTTCCTCATAATTCATGGAATTTACAATTTAAAAAAAGTTAAATATATATATACTATATGTCGATTGTAAGTCAATCAAATATGTTCGCCTGACCGCAACAACTTTTTATCCATTTATATTTCAATTGAAGGGGTTAAATACAAAAGGGTACAAGTACGAAAATATAAAAATGGTGATATTCAACGTTAAAGTTTTTTGCTGTAAGACATGTAGTTTTCACTAACTAATACCTGGCGCTACAGGTATCAAATTAATTTTTTTATTTATGTCACATAATTTTAAAATTTGGAATTTTGACTACCCAAATCTGCACGTTATCTGCCAACTTAATTTTACAAAAAAATGCACGTACCTTTTTGGTTCTAACCCCTTCAATAATTTAATTAAGTTATTCCAGTATTTTAAGGGTTTTGTAGTTACATTTTTACAATGAACTATTGTATATGCACAGTGTAAAGTTAAAAAGTAATAAAATAAGATGTATTCTATAGCACTTTGTAAATAATTAGGATATTTTTAAAAAGACTACCTTGGATATACATAGTATGTGTGTATAGGAAAAATATTGAAACGAGAATTCTAGATCGAAGTTCTAGACATGAAAGTTTATTTCTACATACCTTTCCCGCATTCTGTACACACATGCCTTTTTTCACCGGAATGAATGACAAAATGAAGTGTCAATTGTTCCTTCCTCTTGAATGCTTTGAGACAAACTGAACAAACAAATGGTCGTTCCGGATTGTGACTTTGTTTGTGCCTGGTCAGGTGATCCTTTCTCTTAAGAGCTGCTCCGCAAATGTCGCAAACGAAACGACGTTCCATGTTATGTCCCATAAGGTGTTGTTCCAAAAGGTCACGTTCTGGTAATGCCATGTGACACTCCGGACAACAGTAAAGAGTGGAACCATCCAATGCAGTTGACAGTCGAATTTCACCCGGTTTCGGTTTGGGTTTTTTCTCCTTTTCCTGTTTTTTCTTTTTTTTCTTTTTATTGTTCGCTGGACCTGGAGGAGGTTGCAATTGAATGGGGTTGTTTGAAATGTTTAAATGTCCGTTGAGGTTGTTTGGAATATTATTTACGTTTGCTCCTGTAAAAGGTAAAAGTCGGTATTTCTGGTTTAACATGGTAGTTGTTATTCTCTCAGTTAATGTCTTAAATGTAGACAGTTCAATGAAATACCTAATTTAACCCTTCAGAGCGCGCGCTGGAGGGTTAAAGGCATAATTGAAAAGTCCAATGCAATAACCCGACAAGTCCACTTTTATGAAAAAATTAGGTAATTTATTAATTAGGTAATTAATAATTTAGGTAGGTATTCTTAGTCAACCTAAAATAGTCATTTGTGCTGTGCATGAATGAGAATTTATTACTGATCCAAACTTAATAAAATGTTGTAATGGTAGTTGCCTATTTATCAATACTTTACAAACACTTCATATATCCAGAACTGTTTTTTGGTTTCCTAAACTTTTCAATTTAGTGGACTTACCAGTTTATTGCAAGGGAGCCCTCAATTTTCTAGTTATTTTCCTAGTATTTCTTGCATCCGAAAGACGTTTGTATAATTTTACGAATCGAGGTTAAGTCTTTCACAATGTTGCTTTTTTCGTTAATTAAGTGCCAAGATGTCACAAACATGCAACACCTTATTTTATATGACATTTGCGAGAGCACAAGCCGCCTTTTTTGTTATATACTCTGTATAAATATTGACAATACCGTTATTAGGAAGAACATTAAAGTTTGGATCTCCAATGGTCTGCAACTGAGTAACACTATCTTTCTTCAAAGTTTCCGCGGAATATTTCAGAAACTCGTGTAGACTAATGGGCAGACTATTGGCTGGAAACTGGGATAAATAATCCACCATAGGTGAATTAGAAGTGGTCAAATTTTGCCAGGAACTGCCCTGAGAATGTTGCTGTGGATGGTGCATGGAAGGTTTCACAACAGGTTCATGATGGTCTTTTTTCTTAAATTGCTTCATTAATTAATAATTGACATAATACAAATTTCAGCAAACTTACCCTATTTTCGGCATTATCATCAGTCTTGTCATCCTGATGTCGTATGGGAAAACTCGACTCGAAACTGTGATTTTGATCATAATTTTGTGGCTTTTTGGATGTTGTTTGAGCGTAAACATTTTGCACGGAATTGAGGTAGGTTCCGTTACATTTGTTGGAAGTGGCTAATAATTGTTGGGGGGCAGTGGCATGATGATGTTGCGTAAATGAAGGAATTCCATTGGCGGTGTATCTAATTGTGACTATTTTTTTCAAAAATCTGTTTAATAAATTTGAAAATCACCCATACCGACTTGTTAATGACGAGATTTCTTCAACGGAATTCGAAAAAGGCGTCGTTCCCGTGAAATCTTGAGACAATTTTGCAGCGAACTGGTGTATATTAGGAATTGGAGCTGAAAAATGATGAGTTCCAAACGGGGTAAAGTTCATTTTTAACCATTATTATTTTGCCTAAAAATCAATTTTTCTAATTAAGTTAAGTTCTGTTTATTTTTTTACCATAATTATCAAAAGTAAGTGTTCGATTTGATTTTACGGCCTTAATTAAGAAAATCGCGACCCTCGTGGAGCCGCCACTCAACTTGACACGCTTTTTTTGATCGAAATGCGTTCCATTGCGCAGGAGAACCCCACCGAAATGGGATTTCAAGGGGGTGAAAAATAATCCATAATTATCCCGTTTGCTTTTCTTTGTCGACGTTGCCAAATAACTTAGAACTTCATCCTTAACTCATACCAAATAATCTGAAGGCATTCCCAAATTTGACAATATTGTTAATGCCAGCTATAGTGTATTTCGTATTCAAGGATAAAATAATGTAATCAAAAAAAA